>PVJH01025770.1:0-31028 GCA_004026705.1 Nesogale talazaci | reverse complement strand
ATTCCAGTGAGTTGCACTGAGCAACCTGTATTGTATTATAGCTAACTTTTTCCAGTGAGTTGCACTGAGCAACCTGTATTGTATTATAGTTAACTTTTTCTCTTTTATCTTGTTTACTTTTCTCTTTATATATAAATATATAAAAATAATTACTAGTGTCCTGAATTTTATTTCTCTAAGAGAACCCTGCCTGACACAAATATGAAATGAGACGGTAATGCATTTAAATCCTCTGTGCTCATAACAATGAGTCTGGAAAGTTGATTCCAGTGGGGGAAGACTCTCACGGTTATGAGACATAAATAAATCTTCATACACATTCTCATGTATGGACACAGTCCCTCTGATGACCCCCATAAAGGAACTGTCATGAAGGAGCTACCAAATAAGATGAATCAATTCTGTGTCTGGCTCCTTCACAATGCCTATGTGCTCTCTGTATAAAAGCAATCAGGTCCTATAGTCAACCCACTGTAAAATGTAGCACTCTGTTTTGGTATCTCTTGCTGATAGCTGGGGAGGGCTGGGGCGGGGGTGGGGTGCGGTGTTTGAGGTCAACTAGAACTAGGCCAAGATGATGGCTTTTGCCATTGCCTGTTTATTGTTACCTGCTTATGATATGACCTGTTGGTTTTGCAATATGCTAGCTGTATGAAATACATGCCTTTTGAAATAACTCTAAGCCCCATTCTATCTACCCATGAGAAAGTACACACTCTCATTTCTGACACGGGGCAAGGAACCCCTATGCCCTGCTGTTTGTCTTTAATATTTCCCACAATCTCAAAGTCACTCCTGAGGACCTGTTCGAATGCTGGGGACACCCTCACCCTGACAGTTGGGGTCTCTTTGGTTACCTTAAAGCAGGATTAAATGAATTGAGTTATGTAAAGTGTTAGAGAGAAACGCCATCGTCATCACATGAACTGGGCGATGGAGGTCAAACCCAAGCAGAAATCATCTGTGGCAAGAGTGAGGCGAATCACTTCCCTTGCTGGCCATAGAGGAACAGTGAGAGGCTCCAACTGAGGAAGTGGGGTGTGTACCCAGCGTTCAATTTATAGCCTGTCTCTAGGCTCACCCTCGGAGAGGAAGGAAGTGAGAGTGCCATGCTTGAGTAATACCACAAGCCCCACGAATACCCTGAAAAGACTTGGGTCGAGGCGACCGTGGTAGAGGCGAGACTGCTCGGCTTCTCTGGGTTGCACTTGCGGAAGTTGCAGTCAGTTCTTCCTCCTTCGTGTTGAGAGCTAAAAATAAGACCATAATGGCGGACCCGCCGAGAGGTACAGATGACGGTTTTCCGGTGCCTTTCTGGGTTCATCGGCCCGGGATTCTATGCCACAAATTCCCTCCTACTCTGTGGACGCCTCTCCTCTTTCTCCTCGTGGGTAAGTCCACAGGAAATATGCTTACCAATGATCGTGACTAGTGTTTCTCTGAGGCTGGTCAGTTTCCTCTGCTTACGGCAATCGCTCCTGGGTTACACCTGGTTCCGAGACCCGTGTATGCATAGGTATTTATTTATGGATGCATTTAGTTCTCCTGCCAATTAGCTAAGGTCAACTATGTTCCTCTCATGGTTGTGTATATTTTTTTTCTTTCTGGGAACAAAACAAAACAAAACAAAATATTCAAGTGATGAATGTAGCTCAAACCCTCAGCAAGAAGCAGGAAAAAGGCCCAGGCTGCAAGTCTGCTTCCAAGTGCGCAAGGAAGGAACAGAATCGTTGGAACGTCTGTCCATATTCTTCGTGTTTCTCACATATTCTGGAGCAGGCTTCACCGAGGTGTGTCTGGTGCCTGTAGGCTAGGTGACCTCTAACTTTCCTCTCCTCTGTGCTGTCGTCATTCTGTTTCTCTCCAAGGACCTACCTTCTCTTCAAGGATGATTTCCTACTAGTGGCTGGGAAAATCTCCCAGCAACCAGGCTGTTCCAGTACTACCCAGCAGGCAGGACTGATCCAGAGCCCCATCCCCATCCCCAGAGAGGGCTTTAGCCACCTGGGATTCCAGCCTCCCGGGAGTGCGGCCGGTACCACCCTTCTGCGATCTGCTTCCCCAGGGGTCCTGAATGATGGCACAGGTGGCACGAGGTGCCGTGATTGCTGGGAGGAGGCTGACAGAAGCTTTAGAAAGCTCCTGGCTGTGTGGTGGGAGTTGGAGAGCCTGGACCTCGTTGCTAAGCAGCAGGAAGTTCTAGACTGGGCTCTCTTCACTTTTAATCGTATTCTCGCTCACCCTAAAAACACAGGACGTGTTTTTAAACCCTGGTTCTGTTGCTCGAACTGAAATAAGATGCATCGACTAATACCCAGGCCCGCCCTGATCAGTGAAGTACATTGGAACAGTTCAGGACAAAGAGGTATCTCCCTCGGTCTGGATGTATAAATTGGGGAGAACGCACCCATTCTTCTTTAGTATAAAAAAGAAGCAGCTGAGTTTGGTGGTTGTTTGGATTTCTAGAAAATGTTTTTAGAGGAGGTGGGGTAAAAGAAACCTTATTTTAGAATCAGAAGCATCTGGGGTTAAGTCCTTAGTCCATCGCTTATTAGCTAGGCAAGCATCTGTTTCTTAACTGCCTCAGGGGTGTAGAACGATTATCTATGTCAGCTGCTTATCGCATAGTCAGTGAAAGCCACCGATGTCACAATAGTGACTACGATTACATGACCTCTTTGAAATCTTTGGGCCAGCCAAATTCAGTTGTCAGTATTATCACTGAACTATCTATTATAATTTGTCAAATGTTGCTGTGAAAGGCAAGAAGGCTGACTGTTGGGACTGCTGTCACTGTACTCATAGCATTGCTTTGCAAGGGGCCCGTATCCTGCTTCCACCCCTGGTGGTCGTGCGTGAGGCCTGGCTTCTCTCTGACGTGAGGAGAAATGAGAATAAGCAGCTGGTGTTCCCTGGCACCGTGTGGGTAGGGGTGGTCAATGCTCTTGACCTCTACCCCTGTGGGGTCACAGATCATATAAAATCTGGCCTGTGACCTAGCAACCCTGCAACCTCCCACGAATGACTTCAACTCCATCTATTATGGGATTAACCAGCTCGCTAGCCACTACCGTGAAGTCAATGGTCACTTCTGACTCGTGGTGACCCAGTAAGACAGAGAAGAACAGGTTAATGCTTTACAAGACGGTCAATATTTACAGGACCAGCCAGCCTCATGTTTCTTCTGAGATCATGGGGCTAAGTTTAGAATAATTAGGGGAACTGAATGAGATGGCTTACACCGAGTGCTTGACGCACACCTAACAATAAGGAGTTTCTTCCAGATGGAACGTGTTCTCATACCAACCAGCTTCCACCTCCTGAAGCAGCCACAGGATCCACCACGACTCACCTTCTCACAGTCAGACTCCTTAACAGATCCTCCTAGGGCAGGAGTCCTGTCCCTCCTAGCAACTTTAAAATCACCCAAGAGCCTTAAGTATGCTTTCCTAAACAAATGAAATCACTGTGATCTGAAATAATTGCCTTCAACTGTTTTCCATGTGACGTCAGAGTCGCAGTTCACACTGACAGAGCCGCACCTGGCTGGCAGTTTGCCAACCGCTGCCTTAGGTGCATCTTCTTAAGACCCAGTACTCAGCCAGTGCAGATCTGGGCAGAGATCCCCACACCTGCAACAATTGGGGAATCTCTTCTTTTCCTGCATGGCCTCTAATCATAAAGCCTTCAAAGCAAGCATCAGATTGCCTCCACCTTTCTAGTTGGTATTTATACCCCCATCCTCTTTCCCTAACATTTTCTACTTAATTTCCCACCCAGAATGTCTGAGGTAGCATCGGAGCTAATTCCTAGAGTAATCTCCAGACTCCGAGCCATGAACTTGGAATCTGAACTGAGGTTTCTAGCAGACACACACAAAATTCCTACATGAAAATTAGCTGCCTTGGCTAAGTGGTGGGATCCTGAAAACCTTGGTGACAGTGTTTATCAGGGTTTCTGAGGGCAGAGAAGTTCTTCCTGGCCAGGCTAGGTCAGTCTGAGTTCCTAGGATCAAATAAGGATGGTGGAGTGAGGTCAAAATGAGAGATATTCCTTTTGTCCCCATCATGTTTATTTTTAAAATTTTCAAGCAGAGAAAAGCCTAGAGAATTTTCAATAACTGTATATGCATATACATTTATAAAGATCTATACACGGTGTATACATTACATTTATAAAGATCTATACACGGTGTATACATTTATAAAGATATACACTATACATACATTTAGCCTATGTTCTAAAAAGGAGGATCTCAAAAAAGAAACAAAGAAAAGAGCTAGGAAACAAAACTATGGATAGAAGTATAAACATAGGTGTATACATATGTAAATTTATTAATTCATAAAAATAGAAGTATTGGCCTATGTAAATATAGTTATATGACCATACACTGAAGAAGGGGATGAACTTAGGGCCTCTGCTCAAGCCCTCTCTCAATGTTCTAATAAACTGGCCTTCTTTAATGCTCGCCTTCCCTGCATGACCACAAGATAAAATAGGTGCATAAGCAAATATGGGAAAGAAAGCTGATGGTGGCCAGCTATCAAAAGATATAGCATCTGGGGTCTTAAAGGCTTAAAGTTAAACAATCATCCGTCTAGCAGGGAAACAAAAACCAATGGAAGAAGCACACCAATGTGTGTGATCATGAGGTGTTGATTGGATCACGCATCTGAACACCCAAAGTAAACAACCATTTCTATGCAAATGAGGAGAGGTTGGAATGGAGACCCAAAACCCATCTGTAGACAATTGGACATCTCCTTGAGAAGGGTCTCAGGAAGGGATGAGCCAGCCAGGATGCAGTATAGCATCAATGAAACACACAACAGTCCCCTGGTTCTTTAATGTTTCCTCCCCCCAACTATCATGGCCCCAGTTCTAGTTTGCAAATCTGGCTCTACCAGAACATGTACACTGGTATAGATAAGAACTCTAAACACACAGAATCCAGGTCATATAAATCCCCCAGGACCAATGAGAGTAGTGATACCATGAAGGTAGGGAAAAAATGCAGGGAGAAGGGGAAGAAAGGGAAAACCTTTAGCAATGATTGGCATGTAATCCCCCTCCCCCCACCTTCAGGGGGATGAACAACCGAAATGTGGGTGAAGGGGGACAGCGGATGGTAAGGATATGAAAATTAAAATGAATCATAAACTATCACGATGATGGGAAAGGGGAGGTGGGGATGGGGAGAGGAATGGATACCAAGAGCTCAAGTAGAAAGCGTTTGGGAAATGATGGCAACATATGTGCAAATGAGCTTGGTACAATTAATGCGTGGGTTGTTGTAAGAACTATAAGAGTTCCAAGTAAAATGGTTTATCAAAATTAAACCAAAAAAGATATAGCATCTGGGGTCTTGAAGACTTGAAGTTAAACAAATGGCCATCTAGCCGAGAAGCAACAGACACAAATGAAAGAAGCACACTAGGTCGTGTGATCATGAGATGTCAACGGAATCAGGTAACAGGCACCAGGAGACCCAAAACAAAAAAGCCACATTGTTGAAAATGAGGGTGGTCGGAGAAGAGTCCCCAAACCCCTCTGTAGATAATGGCATATGTCCTCACAGAAGGGCCACAAGGAAGAGGTGAGTCGATCAGTGTAGCACCAATGAAACACACAATATCCCTCTGGTTCTTTGAGGGTTCCTCGCTATCATGACCCAGTCCTGCCCTTTAGTTCTGGCCAGACCAGAGCATCTGCCTAAGTACAGATAAGAGCGCACAACACACAGAATCCAGGTCAGATAAATCTCTCAGGATCAGAGCTGGGAGCAGCGATACAGAGAAGGTAGGGGAAAGAGAGGGAGGAGCTGAGGACAGGGGAATTGATTGCAATGATCAGCCCATAATTCCCCTCCCCCACCCCAGAGAGATGAACAACAGAAAGGTGGGTGAAGGGAAACAGTGATCAATGTAAGATATGAAAACAATAATTTATAGTTTATCCAGGGGTCACAGGGTGGGGGCAGAGGGAGGGGGAACAGGAGAAGCTGATACCAAGGGCTCAAATAGAAAGTAAATGTTTAAAAAATTATGATGGCAGCATATATACAAATATGTTTGATCCATGTGATATATGGAATGCTATAAGAGCTGTAAGAACCCCCAATAAGATGATTAAAAATAATAATGAAGAAAAATAAAAATATATATTCTTGGGGGAATAAAAAGCAGCAAGAATCCCATCTTAAACCTCTAGATCCTCAGTGCATTTCTGTTGCACACGTGCTCACTGAGTGGATGAAGGAATGCCAACTTGAGTCTGGCTGCTTCTCCAAGCACCTCTTCTGTCTCTGCAGGACTGGGAGCCTCTGGGGAAGATGCTGTTCCCACAAACATAACGGGGACTTTGGGGGGGTCCGTGACTCTCCCCCTGAGCATCTCAGTGGACACAGAGATTGAGAATGTCGTATGGAATCATCGCGGAAAGGCACTTGTTATCGCGCATCCAGGAGGGCATTTTATGGTTTTGGACAAAAGCTACCAGAGCCGAGTAAGTGTCTCCAGTGAGAGCTACTCTCTGAGGATCAGCCACCTGACACGGGAGGCCGAGGGGCTATATGGAGTCCAGATAAACAAAATTAATTCTTCCACCACCACTGAGAAGAAATTCACCCTGCACATCTATGGTGAGTTCCAGAGAGCTTTATTTTTTTTTTTGAAAGTTTCCATCTTAATTTGTTAAAACAGTTTTTTGTTTTTTTTATTTATCTGTCTTGGATAAATAAGACTACCACTTCAGTCTTTTTTGCCCTATTCCATATAGAGAGACATCAAGAATAGAAAGCACATCCATAAAATTTTTATACATTATACAATTTCCCTGTCATATAACCTGTCCCTTACAGATATTTAGATTGTTTCCAATTTCTTCTCTCAATCAATGCTACAGTAGATTCTTATGCATCTGTCTTTCACATATGTGATTTGATAGATTCTGAAGGATGAATCTGTAGAATAAATTCATGGATTCAAGTTGCTGAGTTGATGGATATATGCATTTTTCATGTTGTTCCAGATTTCCAAATTGCACTCATGCTATCAAGTAACCTTCCCACAGCAATATTAGTAAGTGCATTCCTAATTGCATATATTATCAAGCAGGTTGTTGTAGTGATTCATTAAAATGGTATTTTGTAGTGAATCATATTTTTTCAATTAGAAATTAGATAAGCATCTTCCATGTGCTTCAGAGACATTTGTCTTCTCTTTTTATGATGATTATCGCCATTACTCATCTTTCTATGAGGCAGTTTGATTTTTATATTAATTTTTGAGTATTATTTTTGTATTAAAGCCCTGTTGGCATAGTGGTTACATGGTTATGTGTTGGGCTGTGATCCACAGGTCAGCAGTTCAAAAACACCCAGTGGCTAGTCAGGAGAAAGACAAGGCTTTATACTCCCTTAACAGTTATAGTCTCTGAATCACAGAGGGCAGTCCTGCTCTGTCCTAGAAGGCCACTGTAAGTCATACTGACTTGATAGCAGGGGGCGATATATGTGTTAAAGAAATGGAATTCTGCTCAACTAGTAGTCAACAACTATTGCTTTGAAATCATAAAGATCTTTCTGAAACAAATGCATTAAAATGTGCAACTATTCTTTTTCACATCATCTTTCATCTACATTTACCCATTTCCTTTTTGAATGAATAAATCTTTGTTGTGAAGTAAGTGTGAAAGTTACATTTCGGATAATCAGTTCTGTACCAGACATTTCAAACCCCTCATTGACACCACATGAGCAATCCCACCCTGAGTTCCACCCTGATTTTCTTTTGTCTTTGTATGGATCACTACCTTCCCTTTAACCCAAGTCAATACCTGTCAACCTTCTATTTGATTGCTTCACCAACTCACCCTCGCCCCCCCTCCTTTAAGAACCTCCAAAGTCTCCTATCTTTGGTAGACAAGCAGATCTGTACATTTCCAAAGGTAGTGCTTCCATCTCGCTAATCCTTCCCTCAATGAATCAATCACATACTCTTCAATTTACCGTGTCCAAGTGGCAGATGGGGCATCCTTGAGCAACCCAAACTGTGTCCTTTTAAACGTTGTTTGCGTTTGGGGAACAAAAAGAAATCTGAAGGCCAAGTCAAGAGCTGACACATGGAGGGGGTGAGGTTTCCCAATGAAAATCTCATAGGACAACCCTCACTATCCTGAAGAATAATTTGGGATGACAAATGTGTCCCTGGCCTGACTTTCCTGGCCCTTTACTCAACAAGGCCATTTTTAATTTTCTAAAGTTTCTTCATAATAAGCCCCCCATCGCTGCCCAGTGTCTCTTGAGAAAATTTTAGAAGACTACCCTTTTAATAAATGGGTTCAGGTGTTTGAACAGATGTGAGGGTGGTGCGGGACCACGCAGGGTTTCGCTCTTTGGTGTGTAGGGTCAAAACGGGAGCTGACTCAATGAAACCTATAACAACGAGAGACAAATACAATTGAAAACCAACCAAAGAGTCATCAAAGCTTTCTGAGCTCATCTTTGTGCCTTGGCTTCATCTTTGACATCTTCCCAATCTTCCTTAAAACCTCTAGAGACTGTTGCCTTATGTAAGGCAGAATCTATAAACTTGTCTCCTGCATGTGAGAAACTGTCCTCTTGAGTTTTGTTAAAAATTTGACATCAGCCTTAACTTCAAAATTAATTTTGATCATGTCAGGAAAAAGGGCTCCTTTAGGGGCAGAGGACAGGGAGCTGGGAAGCACTCTAACAAGTCTAAGACAAGTGTTTTAGTGAGATGAGAGAACTTGTCTGTAGCCGTCAGATGCCTCACACAGAGGCATGTGAACCAATACATTTTGTTTGGGATAAACCCGCCCCCATCTACCCAGCCTGCGTGAACTGGAACCCTAGAAGATTGTTTCCCAAGGTGAATGATAACTGCCACCTAGCAGGGCTCTGGAATGATCTGGGGTAGTAAGCGTGGAGTGTGGAGGTGGGGGGACAGCTGCTGCAAAAGCAGATAGCTCCACTTCATCCTGGGAGATGGACCACAGTACAAACGTCTTTTATTGCCAGATGGGTGCTACATAATCTTTTTTTTTTCCTGAAAAGAGGGAACCAATGACCTAGACCGTGGTTCTCAACCTTCGTAATGCTATGACCCTTTAATACAATTCCTCATGTGGTGGTGACCCACCTCAACCATAAGTTATTTTCACTTCTACATCATAACCTTAATTCTGCTACTGTTATGAATTGGGTGACGCCCATGAAAGAGTTGTCCAACTCCCAAAGGGGTCGGGACCTACAGGTTGGGAACCACTGTCCTAAAGCAACATTTTTCACTTCCCTCATATGTAATTGCGTAAATTATATACAAGATACCTTGCTGATTTTGAAAAGCTCAGATAGGATATATGGTGTGCTATTGTGTGTCTATCTAGAGCTAGGCCATCTTGTGGAAGAATCAACAAGCCCATAACAACGATTGATTCTGCAGAGGGGAAATAGGTGGGTGGAGGAAACAGGATAGAAGAAAACTTATTTTTTCCACAATGGACCTTTTTTTAGTTCTTTCGATTGTGTGCTTACATTACCTAGTCAAAAAATAGCATGTAATTAAGCACACACAAACAAGAGGGGGGCTGGAACAAAGGGGAGGAAAGAATGAGGGAGTCATTCCAGAAGACCCGTGGGTCCCACATGCAAAGCCCAGCACAGGGGTGACTCAATCTGGGGGGGGAAGAGCTCCCCTGGCCCTAGGGTTTGGGTCACATCCCTCATCCACTCATTTACCAAACATCCGTCAGTACCTTCCATAAGCCAAGCCAGGTGAACAGGTGTCTGGACACGGGCTTTGAGTCAGTCCGCACGATATTCATATACTGGAGGGGAAAGAGAAGTGTTCAGGCTATAAATCAAGGTGAGCCATGGGAATAAGCCCTGTGCAGGACACATGGAAGGAAGAGGACAGGTTCTCACCCCAGTCTCCAAGGGAGAGCTGAGAGAAAACTCTGCTGTAAGAGTGATGCCTGACACTCCTGCTGCTCCCTCACCATCTTGTTCCAGGACCCCCCTGCCAGGAAGGAGTCTGAATGGTCTTCCTTTGGCTATCTTCCTGCAGAGCTGCTGCAGGAGCCCCAAGTCACACATAAAGCCACCGTGAACGACAGCGCCTCCTGTGACGTCACCCTGAAGTGCTCTGTGGCGGGAGTGGAGATGGGCGTTCTGTACAGATGGAGCCGAGCAGACCCTCTTGCTTCTGAGTCCCATGAGGGCTCCACGCTCACGGTCTCCTGGATGCCCTGTGATCCAGATCTGGTATACACGTGCATCGCCACCAACCCTGTCAGCCGGAACAGCTCCAGCCCTGTCAGGGTCCAGGAGTTATGCACAGGTACCTGATGCCAGTTGGGCCTCCAGGGGGTGGATTTCAGTAACAGTCTGAGGAGCTATGGAGTCTGAAGACCATGTAGTTGGAAAACAAGAGAACACACTTGAAGGACCCTTTTGCTGTCCCCTCAGGAGACTGAAAGAGGTTGGCAAGGGAATTGGGTTGGAAGTACTCCCTGGGTACTCTGAGAACTAAAAGACAAGTGAGGAGAAGACAGTCTAGAAGTAACTTTTCTTGGGTAATTAGGGAGACAGGATTTCCTTAGCAACGCCAGGAGAGGAGGCCAGGAGAGGTCTGGTCTGCAAGGGACAGTACCAAGAAGAATGGATGGTCATGGGAAAGCCCAGGAAGTCTCCTCAGAGGCCGGGCTGAAGGGTGTTGGGCAGGCGGACTAAAGGGCAAGGGAAGTGGGAGACAGTGACTGAGCTGCACTATCTCCTCTCCGACAGCAGATCCAGGAGCTTTCGGAAGAGGAGCAGTGAGGGAGACAGTGGTGGGGATCCTGGGAGAGCCTGTCACCCTGCCCCTGAAAGTCCCAGCCAATCAGAGCGTAAAGAAAGTTGTCTGGATGTTTAACACATCGGTTCTCAGCAAAGAGTCCGGGGAGGTAACTGCAGAAGGCTCTCTTAGGGAGAAGGGCAGAGTGCTGGTCTCCAGCCAGGACTACTCCCTGCATATCCGAGAGCTGAAGATGGAGGATGCTGGCCCCTACAGTGCCTACCTGTGCTCAGAGATCACCAACAGCAGCCACTTCACCCTGCACATCCACCGTGAGTCTGGACAGCTGTCGATCATGAGATTCCTTCCCTTAAGGTTTTCCCTCTTGGTTGCCTTCCTGCCTCCCACCTTCCCTATATCTCTCCTTGTACAGATATGCCTCAGACCACTAAGAGGGCTATTCAGTTCACACCCGTCAATTCACAGGAGGAAAAATTACAGCCAGGGGCTAGGATAAAAAAACCTGCCAAGATTCCCCTTCCTATAAAACTATAGTATAGCCCCCACCACCCAACTCCCAGGTATTGTGCTATATAGAACTTTTCCACAATTATATCTCCTCCAATATTTTAACCAAATATTAGAAGCACTTGGTGGGAAGTCAGAAACTTAGAGATATTCTCCCTGAAGGTTCCAGCCTGCCAGCCTGCTGACTGCAGGGCCCATCCCCTGATGCTATATCACAATAGATTTCCTCTCCCTGAAGCCTGTTAGCCACCAGTCTGGTCCAGGTAGGTGGAGTTCACACTGCAAATGGTCTCTGAAGAGCCAGAGAACAAGTCAAACCTGTTCAGTCACATCCATGAGGCAGGGGGTCTGCCTTTGTCACAAAGTGACTGCCCTTCCTATTGCATGTATGCCCCTACATCATTCCCCTTATGGCTGTAATTGCTATAGCACAACCCTTTCATATGACATATGTCCTTATCTGTAATTAGGGAGCTTGTAAGCCCTGTCTCCAAAAGATTTATAAGGCTTGGTCAGAATAAAGGAGCTCTCTTTTGGTCGCCTCTCCTCCCCCAACTCCTCACCCTCTTCTCCCTGCTCCCTCTCCCCATGCCCTCTCCTCCTCCTGCCCTCTCTTTCTCTCTCTCCATGTGGCCCACCAAGCGGGGCTGAGGTGAGCATGGTACCATGAAATGTGTCTGACTCCATTATCTCTCTCTCTCATATTTTCTATGACCTTACCATAATCTTTAGTTATCGCTGTACAATTATGCCTACCAGACTTGTAATGATGTTTCAGGGGCTGGTTCCCTAACACTGTGCCTGCTTTCTGAATTGGTTATCAGGTGGGACCAAAAAACTCTCTGGTGCCTGTGTATAGAACATTGGCCTTTTCAGTAAGGGGAGAGCCAACTGTATTAGAAATAGATATTTGAGGAGAAAATCCCTGTCATGTTCAGGTGGCCTCTGAGAGTGTGACCACTCACCTCCCTTTAGTGGAAGAGAAAGATGTACAACCTTCTCCCTCAGCCCTGGGCTTTCCGGGAGCTTAGTTGGATGGTACACAGGGGTTATGTTTGGTTACATCTTCTTTGGTACCACTCAAGGATAGCCAACATGACCTTGACTGGGTTTGTGAATGTCCAATTATCTGGGACCATAGAGCCTGGGTGGTGTGGTGGGATACATGTTGGGCTGCTAGCCATAAAGTCAGCAGTTCAAAACCACCAACATCTCCTCAAGAGAGAGGATTCTTTCTACTTTCAAGAGAATTTCAGCTCAGAAAACCCCAAAAGCAACTCTCCACCATCCTGTACAGTTGCTTTGAATCAGACTTTACTCAATGGCAGTGAATAAGGTATATATGAAGAGTCACTCACTCTTCCCTCCCATACAGGATGCCTGGTTTCAACTCCTAGACAATGCACCTCAAATGCAGCTGCTACCTGTCTTCCAGTAAAAGCTTGCATGTTACTGTGATGCTAAAAAGATTTCATTGGAGCTTCCTAGCAAAAGTAGACTAGTAAGAAAGGCCAGGCAACATCTTTCCAAGATTCTGCAAAAGGAAATACTATGGATTGCAATGATCCATCCATAAGCTTTTCAAAGGCCAGAACTAGGCAGCATCTCACTTTGTTGCCAATGGGTTTGCCATGAGCCAGAAACCAGCTCAATGACAGGTGACCACAAGTCTGCACCCAGTGCATGCTGACTCAGCTCTGGAAGAACCAGCAGAAAGATTAGCTGAAAGAGAAATAAGGAACAAATATCCAACCACATTACTGCTTTTTAAAGTTGCTAACTGTATTAGTTTCCTAGGTGTGCTGTAACAAAATAGAACAAAATGGGTGGCTTTAAACAATGGGAGGATGTTGTTATGCAGTTCTTGGGGCTATGAGTCCAGCTTTACATTGTCAACAAAGCTGTTCTTTCTGGAAGCCCAAGGGTGAGTTCCTTTCCTAGATCTGTTTCTGACATCCCCGGTGCTCCTTGGTATGCAGATGCATCTTCATTTGACTGTCTTCAGTCTGTTTCTCTGTCTCTTCGCCTCTACTGTTGGACACCACTCACATTGGACTAGGGCAAACTCTGTCTTCAATGATTCTATTCAATGCAAAGTCTCTGTTGTAGGCTGAGTTTTCTAAAGGAACAAACCCAGGGACACTCACATATGCATAAGAAGGAACTTTACAAGAAGAAATAATTTGATATCAAGAAGGTGGCGCAGTCTAATCTAACTAAAGTCCATGAGTCCAACAATAATGGGAGCCCTCTTCAGACTCATAGTTTTTGGCTGATGAAGCAGGAAGATGAAGTGGGAAGCTGGGAGATCACATGCTAGTGGGTGCAGAGTCTCGTGCATCCATAGTCCATACGACTAGTCAAGGCATTGATCACCCCAGGAAGCCCCATCAGCTACCCTAGATGCCAGATGGGGAATCCAAGCAAGCAGAAAGGTGAAGAGGCTCAAGAGCGAAAGTTCTCAGTGTCTCTCTTATAAAAAGACCACACACCCAAGAAGGTATCATGAGGCTATGATTTGGTTGATAGGCTGCACCCCTCCCCTACCTTGATTCAAATACATGAAGTATTTCATGTATCACAGTCACATCACAGTCACAATTCCAAGTACTAGGGTTCCAACTAAATTAAGGGGGGAGGAGGAAATCACAATTTAATCCATAGCATAAGTATTTATGAAGTACCTACTGTGTATGACAGATACTATGTTCACCCATCTACCTGAATTAGCTTATTTATAAATAAATGAGATCATCCAAAACTCAAAAATTCCAAACCCACTGCCATCAAGTAGATTCTCACTCACAGAAACCCTACAAAACACCCCCTGTGGGTTTCCAAGACTGTAAACTTTTACCAGACAAGAAAACCTCATCTTTTTCCTAAAATGTAGCGGGTGGTTTTGAACAACTGAATTTGTGGTTAGCAGCCCAATTCCAGGTTAAGTCTTTGAAGAACTTTCCGAGCGTATAGAAGGGCTGTGCTTTTTTTTGTTGTTGAATGATTTTCATATTTTTTACAGCTGTAAAAATACCATACATGTGGTTTCAGTTTCAATGACTCCCTCAGCTCACACATGAATATCAGTAGTCCAGAGAGGTGAAGTGACATACCTGAGACTTCATAGAGGACAAGGGAAATGGAAGACACCCTCCAAAATGCTTGTGACACTTGGTGGCACTTTCCCAGCCCTCACACTGGGTCAGCCTATAACACTAGCAAATAGGGTTTGAACAAATAAAAACATAGGAGTTCACTAGGCAATTCTGAAACCACACTGGGCTTGTCTTTCTCCTCGCCAAGGGAGGCTTAGGAAGCCAATTATGACCTGGAACGCTAGATCCCCTGGCATATGCCAGGTTACCATCGCCTGCTCCATGCAAAACAGTGGTGATGATGGGATGTACAAATGGACCTTCCTGCAGTGGGAAGGTGTTGTGTCCACAAGACGGGTCACTGCTCAGCATCTCCTAGAGAAGCAATGAGCATTACCCCAACTTCACATGCACAGTCACAAACCCCAGCAGCAACAGTTCCTGGTGGTTTCTTTTTGGGAATATTTGTCCAGATTTTTTTCTTCATCACTACTCCAACAGGATTTAGAGCTGCAACCCCCAAAGAGTAAGCCTTCCAAGTACTTATGAAAATACAGCAAGGAAATGTGGACAAGAGAACAGCACATTCCAACGAAAGTATAATGGGAGCCACTTACATCATTCTAAATTTATTAATAATCATATTAGAAAAAGAAGCATAGGGTTCATTGTTATCTTATTTAATGTAACATATCCAAAATATCATCATATGCTTCAATGTTGCATTCTTTTATCTTATATTTTTTAATTACTCATGAAATAGTTTATATTTTATTATCGATGAAATCTTTAAAACAGCATGTGTTTTATAGCATATCACAATTCAGATGCTATATTTAGCATTCAGGCTTGAACTGTATTTAGACTTTATAAAGTTTACAGTTGGAGAAAACATACTGACATACCCAAGTTGCCTCAACATTCTTAACAAATTTCAATAACTAAATATTTACTTTAAGTTAATTCATTGAAACTAAAATTTGTTCCACTAGCCACATTTCAAGGGCTTGCATAGGACTCACGACTATCGTATAAGAAGCTTCTGCCACTTGTCCCTCAAGATCTCCCTTTTTCTTAGACAATGGATTGAGTGACAAGGAGGTGTAGTTGAACTAATGTTTCCAGAAAGTTGATATGGGAAGAGATACAGAGAAGCAAAGACAAAGTCTATGGGAGGAGCTCGGTAGCATAGTGAGTTTATACATTGGACTGCTAACTGCAAGGTTAAAAAATGAAGCTTTCTCCTCCCTGAAATATTTACTGCCTCAGAAAACCACAGGGACAATTCACCTCTGCACTAGAGGGTCAAAATTGACTCCTTATCAACAAGTGAGTGAGTAGCTCGTACCAGTGCTGAGTTAGGCTGGGAAACAAATCCAGAGACACTCATATCAGAAACAGCTTTCTATCAAAGAGCAATTGTATAATAATATCACACCACAAACCAATCCAGATCAAGTCCCTATGTCCAATATTAGCCCCTAAGTCTGATATTAGTTCATACACTCCTCTTTGGACTCATACAGCAAACCTATAATGATGCCGAATGCAGGAAGATCACAGGCTGGTGGGTGCAAAGTCTTGTGGATCTAATGGCAGTGGATGCATCTCCTGGACTCTGGTGACCATCAGCGTGGCTCAAAGTAGCTCATCAACAGGAAGGTGAAGTAGAAAGAAGGGCTCCTGCAGGTGTCACCAAGTCTTCACATGCCTTGTCAATAGGAAGAAGAAGGCAGAGAGAGTGTGTGGTCCACCTCCTGGGAGAAAAAGGGGAAGTTCTCAGAATCCTCATGAGAAGACCACAACCACAAGGAGGCGTCATCAGGCTGTGACCTGATTGACAGGCTAGACTACCCCTACACTTATTTATCAAAGTTACATGAAATTCTGCAACTACCACAAATGCCAAATACAACTCTAGGTTTTTTGTGAATCTTAACATAGTCAATTTTCACAGCATATTATGACACAGATATCCTTACTATTCCCAAATATACAGATAGAGAAACTGAGGCTCAGAAACAAAGGAATTTACTCAAAGTCACACAGCAAAAGCAGAATCGGAACTCTGGGTTCTGTCTACCCAGAGTCTAGCTACGTGTAGAAGATGGAGCTAGATCTTGGCTCAGTAAGCACCTCGACTCTTTGTCTCAAGCCTGGAACTCCCAAATAGGAGAGATTGCATTCAAGTTCTGGCTCAAGTAATTACCGTCTATGGTGTGGAGTAAGTCATAAATCTCAGGTCAACTCATAAAATCCAGATTTTACCTATTCCTGCAGCCTCTTGTCCAGAACAATATCTTTTAAATATATATTTGTAGAATGGAAATAAATATCTTCTGCAGTAATATGAGATTTAAAAGAAGAAAGTATAGCCGTTATGTTCTGACCATCTTGCATTCCGATCTATTTGTCATCATTTGTATTAATACTGTGTTTTTTTCTCTTTAAAGAACCTACAAAAAGCATGAACCATTGGATTATACCTATCATCATCACTCTTCTCTTCCTTGTATGTGTGGGGATTTTTTGCTTTTGGAGGCAAAAACGAAAGTGTGAGTTTGCTGAAACCAACGATGTCTTCCAGCACTATGCCATATCTTTGAGACCTTCCTTTCCTGTGGAGAATTTCCTGTATTTAATCAATCTGCTTCTACCATTTGTTTTCCAAGATCTTCCTTTTTCTTAGAATGATGGGTTGGATGGGAAGGAGATATATTTAGCAGAGAGAGTGTGTAGTCCACCTCCAGAGAGAAGAGAGGACTTTCTCAGAATTCTCATGAGAAGGCCACGCCCACAGGAAGGCATCATCAGGCTGTGACTTGATGGGCAGGCTAGATCACCCCTACACTTCCTAATCAAGTTGACATGAAATTATGCAACTTCTACAAATGCCAAACGCGATTCTAGGTTTTTGTGCATCGTAACATGACTCTTTAGTCATAGCCAATCAAAATCGAAGTCAAACTAGGTTAAAGGATGTGCAGAGGAGGGACAACCTACTACTTGTTAGTCACAGCATCAAACATGGGGATGGCAGAATGGACAAACACCTTCTGGACTCAAATTTAGCAGAGCTTCCCACCTCGCAGCTCCCCTCCTCTCTCTGAGCCAGTTTACCCTCCGACTGGAGCCAACAAGGAGTACTGGTGGAGCAGTGCCTAAGCACTCAGCTGCTGACCTATGGTCCAGGATTGGAACCTACCAGCTACTCCCTAGAGACTTCTTTCATAAAGACTACACATTGGAAGCTTTATGGGGCAGTTCTATTCTGTCCTATAGTCATTGAGTCAAAATCAACTTGATGGCAAGACTTAGCTAGGTTTTTGAATTACAACTGACAGCAGGGCATGTGTGAAGGGCATGGCGCAACACAATCATGATTGCTCCAGCTTCACACATACTATTAGCTCAACACCGTAAAGGGGTAAAGGATGTTTCCCTCCAACTCTGATTTTGAAATTCTCAGAAAATGTCTTTAATTGATACTGTGACAGGCTGTGTGGGTGTTTGGGGGGGTGGGGGGGGTGGGGAGCGACCAACGAGGTGAATAAAGGGATCTAGTGTTAGGATTGGCAATGCCTTCTAGAACCTTACTTATAGAGTAAATGTGGAGTTGTTCAAACACATACCAAAAATAAAGGACTGGAATAAGCATGGGTCCTGGAAGAGTCACTAAGAGGAGGAAAACTATTTGAATTAGTGGCTACTGCAAAGGGATTGGGGCTTTCCTTTCAGAGGGAAGGAGGGAAGCTCCAGAGCCTTGTCCTTGGCTGAAGGTGGCTCAAGACTTTAGTCACCTCTTCCCATGTGGGCTTATGCACACATTAGCGTTTGTCAGTCCCCTAAAGCCTTTTCTCCGTTCATTTCCCTGAACATCTCTTTGCTTCTTCTTTGATGCTCGAAGAAATTTCTCTTACCACAACTCTCTTGGTAAACCTTCTTGACCTTGATTTCTTAGGTTCAGCACTAGCTGTCAGTTCCAGCCAAGCTCAGCATCCAGCTGACACATCAGGTAATGTCACCAATGATGCTCAAAGCCTAGCTACTCAAGTGGGGTCTGCCAACTCGTCAACCTGGAGTTTGTTGGACATGTAGGATCATGGAGCCAATCTCAAAATCTGAGCCAGAATCTGCCTTTTTAACAAGATCCCCAAGTGATTCGATGTTGATTCTATGTAAGAAGCAGCATGCTAAGAGAAGGTGGTTTGGGAAGAAAAAACCTCAACCAGGTTAGATTATTGCGAGAGGGTGGCCAGAGCTAGAAGAAACAGTTTGTTTTGAGAGGGGTGTCAAGATCTCCTCTGGCACTGACTTTTTTTTCACTTGAATGTGCCTGTGATAAAGATAGAGTTATTCTCTGCATGCTGAGAATTGGGGGGAAGCACCAAGTAAGAGTTACTTTGTGACAGGAGCAAAACTCAAATTGTAATTAAAATTAAGGTCTATGGGATGGTATACTCGGTTCCAGAGTGCCATTGAAACTGGTTTCCCATCTTTTTCTTTTGACTATGAAGTACTTTAAAAAAATCAATATGGTATTCAGAACTCAAGTAATATAATGCCTGTAAAATTAGCATTGTTCTGATGCATGGCGGGGTAGAGATGTGAGATCCCTGCCTCCCCTTACTCTCCTATCCCCCGCCACCGTCTTAAATTACCACCTGGTACTCTGGAGCTCAGAAGTTCTAAGGAGTCCCCAAACTCTGCCTATTCAGTTCACCCCATATGTCTCATAGAAGAACTCTCTCAAGGATCTGAAATAGAAGGAGGATCTGGGGGGAGGGGAGGCGCCTTGGTCGTGTCCTGGGTTACATGTTGGGCAATGGGCTGCTCCCCAAAAGGTCAGCAGTTCGAAACCACCAACCCCTCCTGGGAAGAAGGATGTCGCTTTTCACTCCCTGGAACCATCATGGTCTCTGAAAGCCGATGCTACAGGGTCACCAGTTGGAATCACGTCGATGGCCATGAGTTTGAGTTTGAGGGAAGGGAACGCAAGTACTGCAACAAGGCAGCCGTTTCTCAGAAAGAACCATGTAATCAAGAGCAAGGGAATGTGTCTAGACTAGGAAGCGTCCCTCCTTACAACTGGCAGGGCGGAATCCTCATTCTCCCATCCCGGATGCGCCTGGCTGGGTGCCCTGGATGGATGACGATGAGTGGAGAAGTGCTAAGGAGACCACCTCCTTAGTGTCCCAGACCCTCAGAAGTAGCTCCCCAGGCTTGCTTCCTTAAATGATCCACCGTCTCTCTAAGGTCCCCTCTTCTCTAGCGCTACTGCCACTGCCTAAGTGCATGCTGTCGCCACTCTCTGTTGGTGCTGTTTAATGATAGGACTTTTTTGCTTTTATTGAGAAGCTACATGGCATGTAATAAGGAGTGAATCTTCTTCCAAATCCCAATCTCCGTTCAAATCCCTTATCTAGATCACCACCATTGAAATGAATGCACGGCTAAATCCTTCTTGGGATGCTTATATGTTCAAGATTCTGCATCCAGTGGGGCTTCAAAAAGCGTGTGGAAATTTTTCATTAACTCTTAATTCCATTTTTCCACCAATTTTACCTCTCCTCCCATTCATACATATATGACTCCTTCTAATTCACCTAATAATGAAGAGTCAACACCAATTTTGTGAACTTTGATTTTTCAATTTAAGAGTATATACTGACAACACTACTAATGTAGGTGATTTGTTCCATTCTGTAGATGCACCTTAACTTATTTAACCAGTCCTTACTAGCAGATAGTTCTAGTCCTTGATATTTCTTTTCAAAAATTACATGATTTCCTAGTGGGCCAGCCCACCTCCACAGAGTTATTTCTCTCAATATCTTCTTCTTACCACTTTCCAAAGCTCAATTCTGACCTTTTCTAAAAACCTCAATGGCTCTTTGTGGCCTTTGTCTGTGGATCCAAAGGCAATACCATCTAGTGGTCAGGTGTGTGGACGCTGTATCCAAGGGCCATCTCATTTCTCAGGGGTGGCGTGATCCTGGCTTATTTACTCTTAGCCTCAGTTGTCTGGTGACCAGGTCTTTTACTCATAGAGCGGCTGGATGAGTTTGAACCATCAACCTTTCAGTTAGCAGCCACGTACCATTCACACCACAAGGACACCTTCTGATAGGTATTCATAAATGTAAGCCATTGTTATTATGCTCATAAACTTCGATCAACTGGTCCATGGCATGTGCCTCCGAGGGAAGAGATGTGAGCATCCACCCCGATGTGCCACCCTAGTTGTTCAGAGCAGGCATCCCTGCTGGTGATTCTGTGCCCAAGCCAATGAAGCTATTAAATATTTTTGATATCATCCTTTCCCAAGAGGGTGGGGCAAGTTCCACAACTGCCTTTGACCATACTGCTCCATCCACCAGGCATGCTGGTTCACTTTTCAGAACCCTGCCTTTCCTCAAGGGCCAATTCAAACACCACCACCACCTTCATCAGTTATCCACGGGCTTCCTAGCCAGATTTCTCCCCGCCTCTGTACTCTTCACATGCCTTTTATATGACTTACACAATCTGTATTAGTTTACTTGAAATGTCAGGATCATGCACAGCTTACCTTTGTGTTTTTCCGGAACACCTATCATGGGACTTGGCGTGGTGTGACCAGTGGGGCCCGATCTCCCATGAAGGCTAGCTGGGTCCATCATGTATCCTAATCAGTGTTTCCACCTAATCGCCGTTTATCAGATGAGTGAGTCAACAAATGCTCCAAAAGAAGGAGAGACAAACCACTCGATTCCACCAAAAGAATGTCGAGGAAAACCTCTCTGCCAGTTTCCTATGCCCATCTCAAGGGATCAGAGCACATTTGGGATCTTTGTTGCAAAGCAAGAGAGAGATGGCAGTTGGCATAGTTCTTTGTGTGGTTGTTTTTTTTTTTTTATCTACTCTGCATAATGTGTTCCAGAACTTACTGTTGGCCACACTCTATACACAGCAATTCCTGAGGGGTATGAGAAGTTAGGCCTTCCCACCCAAACTGCCAGGCAACCCCAGCCCAAGTGTGCTTCCAACAACAGCACTGACAGCAGCTCGACAACTGCGGGGGATGAGGACAGGCCCACCCTGCAAGCCAGTGGAAGGAATTTGTATCACTTGGCCACTCCGGAGGAGAGGGCCTTTGAGGGGCAGGCCCAGCATGATCTCATCACTCTAGACAACACACTGGAGAACACCGTGTATTCACAAGTGTCCCTCAAGTTTCAGGTGAGTTCTCTGGGTTACCACAACTTTCTCACCCCTCCCGCCCCTGGGGTCATCCACTACCCGAGAAAACCAGTCCCACCCAACTAGGCGTGGGGCAGAGGGGTGAACAGGACCATGGTGCCCGGGCAGAACATTATGGCTCTATGCATAGTCAGCAAACCTCGGGTTCCTTGGGATGGGCGTGCCCATCTCTGAGCTCCCTGTGGCCCTGCTTAGTAGCACAGGGAGGTGGTGGGGAACCAGAGGACCTGTCCCTTCTGTTCTAAGGCTGCTCTGATCTTCTGGGTTAAAATCAGAAGGGTTGTATGTGAAACTTTGAAAATGCCCCCTTTGGCTAGTCTGTGGTTATTTTCTTACAGGGAGAGAGGCCAGTTCCTCCGAAGGACGACAGTTCGCTCACCATATACTGCTCTATACAGAAACCCAAGCTGGTGAGAACAATTTCCTATGTTTTACAGGGCCCACAAATGAGGAACTATTGCCCAGACAGTTTTAACTGGCAGTACTAGATTCACAGAGCTGAGAACTGTAACTTCTGCCCATTGCACACCTTTGGCACATTTCATGGTCATCAGAGATGCTTCAAAAGATATATGCCTGATTTACATCTGTATGCCGAAGGCTGGACATTTTTAGAAGGTTCATTACTTTATCCACACTTTAGTTCCAACTCAAATTGTTTTATCACAAAGCCTTTCTATTTCTCATTGCTGTGATGCCTGGGTATTTCCCAAATTTGAAAAGCCATGAAATCTGCAGACATCGTTTAGAAATCAGTCTTGTCGTAAACTCTGCTTCACGCATACCCTTGAGTTGAGCAGTCACTGACTCACATCTCGACTTCTAGAGCATGACCCAATGGTTAGCCACCGATGGACTTCACTTGGAGCCTTCAAGGCAAATGCATATTATTCACTCTATGCCCAAAGCTTCTTCCCTGGCCCTTTGTGTTGCGATCAATACTGCTCGCTCAGGAAAAAAAAAAAGAAGAAGAAGAAGAGCATCAATCAGTCCCTGATCTGTGTTTATCATTGTCCTTGCCTGGTTAGTCTTTCACGTCTCTCACCCCACCCTCACCCCCAGGAAATCGAGGCCCCTGGAACCACCCTTTTCACAATACAAAAAGAAATCTAGATATTCCTTCAGTCAAATTTGAGAATAAATTTATTGTGGGATATGCATACCTTTATTTTTATGTTTCGGGGTCTCCTAAGTCTACTATTGCCCAACTGATCAGAAAATTCTCAAATGTACTTTAGTTACTAATTTATGGCATGTGTCTCTCTACTCCATAGATCAAAGATTAATGATCTTGACAAGCCGTGGATGACACCAAACCTCCCCTTCTTCTCTGCATCATCCTAGGACTCATCTGATCTTTAGATGAACATGCTGGCAAGGCAACTCTTGGATCAGTTAGAACATGAAGGTTTAAGGATCTGTGCCATTACTTTGGTACTTACAGCAGAATTATCTTCATATGAATGTTTGCTTTCACCAGCTGAGACGAAAACTGGGATAATTCAACAGTAGCCAACTGAAAGGATATTTGTCTTACTTTGCCTCCTTGATTCAATGAACTGAACTGTTGTATAATTCCTTTGCAAGTCCACTGTACAGTATTACAATGAACAGAGGCTTCATGAATCTTTTCATCAGCTTGACTGATTCCACATTCTCTAGACCAGTCCACATGACCTTACTTCCATAGAACCAGGTATAGCCTGGCCTCGCCGTCTACTTTCTCACCAGTACAGGCCTTAAAGAACTGCGGGCTTCAAGGCTTTGTTAACTTTGATCTTCTGACTCACCGGGGAGAAGACCACCAGAACAGAATGGTGAGCCTCCTAAAATCCCTCCCTATGAAAATTCCACCTGAAACATAAAACAGCTGTGTGTGTGTGTGTGTGTGTGTGTGTGATAGATAGGTTTATTGTGCCAACATGGCCAAAGAAGATGGGTGGGTTTGTTGTGACCACATGGTCAGCGAGCGCATGTGAGATTGATTGAAAGATGGCAAGCTCACCTCTCTCCTCATGCTCTTGCATCTTCCGACCAGCCGGCTGCCTTGCTTGTTCGGTGCCTTGATTTGCAAGCTATACTACCCGTGGAACACCTAACCCATTGACTATATTGCTGTGAGTTGAGGTTCCTTGAAACCCTGCTTCGCCAGGGTGCTGGAATATACATCTGTTGAGCTGGGGACTGTCGGACTTTGTCATCTGCCTTGCTGTTTGCTGCTTGTGGCCTGATAGCTTGAATTGCTCTACAGAGGACTACTTGGTGGCCCTCAAGACTCGAAGGACTGCTAGTGTACTAGCTGTCTCATGCAATTGAGTTGCACCGAGCCATTTGTACTGCTTTATAGATTAGTTAATGGTTTATTTCTTATGTTAGATATCTTTCTATCTAAATTAATAGAGAGAGAATTATTAATATCCTGGTTTTGTTTCTCTAGAGAACCCTGTCTAACATAGTGTGCACTTTCTTTGCATGCAAACAGACTTATAAATGAGTGAGACAGTGCTAAATAGTCAATAACTCTTTGCTAGTAAATATAATACAATACTCTCAAGTACTGTATCCCACGGAACAGATAATAACACAAAGCACTCACAACTTTTCGTGTTAGAGCAATATGTATATTTCTATTGTTAATTTTGAGTGTTTGTTATGTTAGTATTTTATAAAATCATTACCTCTGTGAGTATTGTATTAAATGCTCGCTAGGTTGTATTTACTGCTACAGCAAAATTCTTTTAAAGTTGAAGTTACAAATATTATTGATTATAAAACCTAGAGCACGTGACTGGTTTATTTGCGATCCCTCAATTTTGCATGCCATGCAAGATTGAAATTCCCATTGGTTGCTTACCAGGACATACACAAGAATTTGGCAGTCATGTATTCATGCCAATTTCATGATTGGGGGTGTAGGGGTGGAGTCTAGCCTGTCATTCTAGGGATAGTCTGTGTGGGCACGGCTTTCTCTGAGAATTCTGAGAAATCTCGCCATTTTCCCTCTATGGAGGTGAGAGACTATAGACTCTGTCTCTGGGAGATGCTCTACTGACAAGACAAGATGGAAGCATGCTGATAGACCCTGAGTCCTGGTGGAACCAGAGGAGAACATCGGCTTACCCAATGGAACCAGACCTCTGGAGCTGGAGAAGCCATGGGGAGACTCCTGCCAGTGCTGAGATGCTTGGGAGGCTACGGGGAGACCCCTGCCAGTGCTGAGATGCTTCTGCCGCCACTGGATACACAAGACTGCACCCACTGGCCTGTGATTGTCCTGGTGCCATTGCATGTGCTTCGCAAGTCTAAATTGGTAGAGGATTGGTAACAGATATATGGGCTATTATCGGACTTAGGAACTTGTATTTGACCGGGTTGGGATGCTTTCTCAATGTTCCATTCCTCTCCCTTATATACATAAGTGTGCTAATGAATTTGTTTCTCTAGTCTACCCGGATGAACACAAAGAGCATATCATTGCATTTGCTTTATGGGAAAGGGCCTTGCTGGCCCTGCTGACTGGAACTGCTGAATCTGCAGGCACAGATGTGCAAGAATGTTTTCTCAGAATGGGTTGGTGGCCTTTTATTTATTAACATAAGCTATCCTTGCCAGGGGATCCAAGTGCATACATGACAAATGTTTCAAGACTTCTAAGAGTTAGTTTTTTTTTTACAGAAACTGTGTATTTCCAAGGAATCACCAAGTTAGGGGGTTTCCATGATCCAGGAAGGAGCTGTCAAGGTAGAGATCGAAGTGGGGGGTGCTTCACAGCTGAAACAATGTGGGCACCATTGTGGCCTTGTGTGGATTTTTTAGTGTGCATATTCTCATGAACTAGAACTGTTATCCATTTCATTCAGTGATCTTCCACTGTGGCACTCACCGATCCTTGTGTCCTGTCAGGTTATCGTCTGTGCTTATTTTCTATGAACAACTAATACCCCTGTTTTGTTCATGCTTTGAGCACATGCTTGTCTTGATTTCTGAATAAATCCACTCTGAAGCCAGACTCCTGCTCTGAGCCCAAGGACTGGAGACATCATTGTTCCATTGATTTTCTTGCTGTCATAACGTTTCCCCTTTCAACTCACAGGCATGACTACAAATTCCTCCAAGGGTCCCATGACTGACAGGCTTTCACACCATTTTCTAAACCACTATTATCCAAAGAGGGCAATATCATCCCCTGGGGGCGGCGGGGGGCGGGGGGTGGGCGGGGATGTACTGGAGCCATTTGGAGGTGATGGGCTGCTGCAAAAGCAGATACCTACACTTTATTCTGGATTATGAGCTGTAGTTAGAAAGTTATAACTTACCGGGGGAGGTTGAGTAATTTTTATTCCTAGAAAGGACAAAGTAAGCCAAAATAGTTTGAGAACCTATGTAAACAGTTGCTAAAATGAGCATTACAGATATTCTCACAAAGATCTATGAAAAATTATAGCTATTGCAGCATCATTTAAAGGAAGCTATTGGAAATAGCCTAAATATACATTAACAGGTGTCCTCTTAAAGCATGATAATACATCCAAGCAATAGCAAATCCTGTCATAAAGAAAAGACCATTTTTTTATTAATATGTAATTAACTTTAAGAGACATGGACAAAAAAAATTTCAGGACATTGTGTATACAAGGGGGTGTCCAAAAAACTCACAGAACTTTTACCCCAAAGCTATGCATTTAATTATTTTTTTAACAAGACAACCTTATCACCTTCAAAGTACTTTTTGTTACACTCAATATATTTGTCAAATATGTGACTCCATTTTTGGAAACATTTTTCAAACTCATCTGTTTGGATGGCTTGTTTTTGTCTTGACTTATTTTATATCTTCAAATTGCTGTCCTTTTATGTCCCTCTTCATTTCAGAAACAAAAAAAAGTCACTCAGAGCAAGGTCAAGTGAATAGGATATGTAGGGCAAGAGTTTTTGCCAAAAACTGAAACACTGAGATGGCTGCATTGACAGGTGCCCTGTCATGGTGGCACAAATCTGCCATAGATCAGGCCTTTTTTGGTCACTTTTTTGGTCATTGT
Organism: Nesogale talazaci; assembly: GCA_004026705.1. Lineage (NCBI taxonomy): Eukaryota > Metazoa > Chordata > Mammalia > Afrosoricida > Tenrecidae > Nesogale > Nesogale talazaci. The sequence continues at coordinate 4,325 of PVJH01025770.1, read as the reverse complement.
TATGCTATCTTTTCAGAACCTCTAAATAAAAAGCTTGATTAACAGTCTGACCTGGTGGAGCAAACTCCAAATGCACTATCTCCCTCACATCCCAAAAGCAAATGAACATCATCTTGATCTTTGATTTCACTTCATGAATTTGGGGTGGGGGAATGGATGGAGCAAGGTGATGATGGCATCTTTCACTGGCTTGATTGATGTTTGCTTTCAGGTTTGTAAGAATAGCACCATATCTTTTCACCAGTAATGGTTCTGGGGAAAAAGTATGGCTCACTTGGGAACTCTTCTTTCAAAGCACAGCATGTCTCCACTCCATGATCTTTTCCCTGATCAGACAGAACCCAATGTACAAACTGCACAACAACCCTTCTCATTCTAAAATCTTCTGTTAAAATTTGCTGAACCAAGTTCCAAGATGCCCAGATAACTTCCTCCATCTCTTCAAGGATTTGTCATCAGTTTCGAGCACAAGCACATGTGGATATTTTTGTCCATTCGAGAAGTTGATGGACATGCAAAACATTTCAACCTTTTTGAAACGAAAAAAAAAACCACTCATACACTTGAGTTTTCCCCATAGCACTGCCCTTGTAAGCTGTGTTCAACATCACAACACTTTCTGTGGCATTTTTCCAGAGGAGGAAACAAAATTTCACTGCCACACAATATCAGCCATCACGAAAAATCGAGGTTTGAACAAAACTGCTCTAATAAAAAAAAAATCACTGTCACCAATGAGAACCTTCCCAGGTGACATCACTGGGTCTACTAACTCAGAGTCAGGTGCTCGATACTCATCTAGTAGGGAGAAATATGTACTACAAAAGCTCTGGCCAGGGGAGGTTTTTCCCTGTTTGGGGGGATGCCTCTTTGCATATGCCACCAGTTGAATTAAAAAGTAAATGTATTTGCTCCTATAGACACATGAAGTCATGAAGACTCAGCAAGTTTGGTGAGGAAGAGGCTGGGTAACGAGGATTCTCTCACCAAGATTAGGGATCTGGCTTTTCTCAGGCACCAGCTGGAGCACCTGCAGCAACATGAAGAAGACAAAATAAGCAGTGGCATGGGCCAGGACGCCTTACTCTATTCTCCCCATCCCTCATGGGCTCCCTGACCAACTATGTGGTGGTCAAAGGAAGGGCATCAACAGAAATCTACTTTGCCGTGAGCATTTGCCCTGACAGCTACACAGCACAGCATATCCTGTGCCCATTATGGAGAAGACATCGAGGGAACATCTGCAGCCACTGAGTAGGGGGCCTGACAAGCCCTGGATCCATGGCAAAAACATGATGGGCAGGTGGGACAGCTGGATCCTGGATACCACAGCTCACTCTCCTAACCATCATCCAATTGTTGTCTCAATCCTTTCTTCCATTTGATTCCCTTTTTGCAGACTGTTGATGGCTACGCTTTCCGGGCCAGCACTAGCTTACCCCCCCCCCCCCCCCCCCAATAACACCTAGTGACCCCATGTGGCTGGCCCCATGACTAGCTTCAAAGACCACAAGGCCCAGCCTCTTTCATCCCTGACTAGAGTTTGCTACTAATGCTGGCCCTCAATATTCTCTCTGGCAATGGACCAGAGCTCCTCCCTCCAAGGAACTAGGTTTTCTTCTGATGAATTACAGGCGCCATGCTGACCCTTACAACAAAGACCACCAGGGATCTGGCATGAGCATGAGTGTAGAGGCCAGCAAGCTGTCAGACTTAGCTGTTCCAGACAGACCCACTGGTTCCCGATGCTACTCCTGCCCCCTGTCAGGTATGGTGCCCGTGCCCCATTGCTGCCTGTCATATGGATGGCCCTTTCCACCCTCCTCAGTCATGCTGCCACTGAACCGACCAACTTGCTGCTGTGAGAGTTCTCCCACCTGGACACTGGATCCAGGGGACCACACCCCGATACCCAACTTTCCCCTTTGCACACTCAGCCCTGCTCTACAGCACTGTCAACATCTTGGTGATATACCTTCAAAAAGCAGCTGCCGTGGGCTGAGCGCAGACTTCCTGGAGAGTCTCGTAGGATGAGCAGGACTGCTGGTGCTGAGGCAACCACTAAATGGACTGCTTGTGTTTGCGGTCAAGAAGCATCACGCCCATCTTTCCTGTGGTCTGCCTGCTTGCTGGAGGTCAAAGCCCTGCTCAGAGACACAGCTGCAGCTGCAACTCACCACCGCCTCACCACACTGCTCAGGGGCCTGCTTACCAGAGCATCTGCTCGCCCTCAGCTCATCACCTTTTACCCCTGAATGGAGACCCTAGAGATGGGGTGTCACCAGCAGAACCATCTCCCAGGCCCGCTCAACAGCCCTGCTGAGTGTACCTTGTGAGAGCAGGTGGGGAAGTTTGTGAGTGAAGGAGTAACTCCAGGGAGATGTAGAAAATGAGCTTGGTTAAAGGAACCCCTAACTGGCCTCCAAGTTGTCCCAGACAAACTACTCAGGGGAGCATCAATATCTAGTCTAAAAAAAAGATAATTTCTCTTCTTGGTAGGCTTTCTGACTGGTCCCACATTAATGCAGCTAAACAAAAGGACCAGTAGAAGACATGTGACTTTCTGGCCCTGGAGTCACCCTAGCAGACTTCTTTCCCCAGCTGGATCCCCAGCTGGATCCAGCTGCTCCAGCCCACCAATAGTCCATGACTTCCCTATATGGATATTCCTAACTCTAACAAAGAAAGACCTGAAATGACATCCCCTCTGCCAGCCCCATTCCATACCTATCTTACTGCTGGACACCCTATCTTGACGTTTGATTCATCTCAGGGAAGGTTGCCCCTGGGTGCTGGCATAAAGCTACGCTCCAGATCTCAGCACGCCTTCTAAAGTCCATCCATTCTCCAGCTCCTAAGAGGTGCATTACATCTATCATAGGGCCTTTGCCAAACAGTGTCCTAGTGCTTGTGTGTTGAGAAGTTCTGCGGAGTGAGTGACCCAGTGAACCTTCGGTAGCTCATTCAGGTCTGTCTTAACTACCTATGTGATACGGTCTTAATCAAGTGTTCTGAAGTATAGGGTGGCTCCTATGAAAGACAACGAAAGTGAACAAAGAAAATTATGGGAAGATAAATAAGAAATAGCAATGCCAACAAAAAGAGATTGGGAATCCCAAATAGGAGGAGACTCGTTTGTCATGGCCTACGGGTTGGACTGCTGGATTGTTATTCTTTCAATAGTCTTAAGTGTTTAAAATGCCTCCTCAGACAAGTTTCCCTTAATTTCCCCCATTTCCTCATTTCCCCCATTCTTACTGATTCTTGCCCCAGTATTTCTTGCTTCTTTTTCTTAGGACTTCACCGAGGTCACCCTAACAAAATGCACATGTCCTTGACTCATACAAAACTGTCATGCAAATCAGTGTCACACACACTTTACATACAAGGCCATTTGTTTATTCTACTGTGGTGTCTCTACTGTTGTCCTCTTGCTCCTGAGAACTGGAGTCAATGTAGTTTTTGTGAGAACAGCGGGGGAAGTTGAAAATGAGATGATTTCCAGACACTTGGAAAGTGAGTTTGGTTAAAGGAACTCCTAACTCACCCCCATGTTGTTCTAGACAAAGTAATCAGGAGGAAACCATATGTAGGCCTGAGAAGTGACAATCTCTCTCCTAGGGAGGCTTCTGACTCATCCTATGTTAATGCAGCTAGATGATGGGAGCAGTGGGAAGCATGACTTTTTTGCCCACTGTGGTCACCCCTACAGACCTTCTGTTCCTTTGTCTATTGCTGGCTGCCCCAGCCCAGCTGTGTACATGATTCCCCATAAGTGATACCCCCAACTGTCATGAAGGAGCGGCCTAGAAGACATGCCCTCTGCTGCCCTCCCCCACAGAGCTGCTCCCCATCTTCAGCTTTGTTGTGACTGCAACAGGTCCTCTCAGGAGCCCAGCAGGATTCATACTTAGCAGGAGTCTCACTTATGCTAGCTCACTGACTCAGTCATTGCATGGATCATGATCTTTGTAGAGCATCAGCATGGGCGTTCAACAATCAGACACATGAGACTACATTTTGTACCTCAGTATACTTTAGTAAAGTTTGCCAGTTGAAGAATATCACAACCCAGGACACATGAAAGGCCACCAAGAGCTGGGGTCAGTGTTACGAGCGTTCATCTGCATTGCTGTGGTACCCATCATCTTTTACTCCCTCAGTGTTCATCGGAAGTCTTATCTCCATGTGAACCCCAACACCTTTATCAAGGTCCCCAGGCCCAGATGCCTCTTTGAATATGTTTCCCTAGTTGGGCTCTTGGCACGTTTCCCTTCTCTATAACATCAGGTATTTGTCTTAAACCCGTGTGGTAAAATAAAGCT
>PVJH01025769.1:9205-31117 GCA_004026705.1 Nesogale talazaci | reverse complement strand
GCTCCTTGGTAATCATTTGGTCACTGTGTTAGAATGGAGAAAAGAAAGCAGAGCCATCTTCCAGTTCCTGGTCTTTACTCTCGGAGCACGACAAGGACCAGGAGGAAGACAGAGCCTCCTCCTCTTCTGGAACCGTCATTCAGGTAAAGCTGGGCCTATGCTCATGGGGGGAGGGGTTCTTTCTATCCAACTCTGTGCCAACTCTGCTTACCCTCTTCCTCTTTTCCTTCAGTCACTTTTCATCTAGCACTTTCCAAACCTGTAAGATACCAATCCGTTCACCCAGATAAAAGGAAAAAAGTGAGGCATAGTAAGTGAAGGAGAAACCCCCTTGTTTAAAAGCATGCTGCTTGGGCTGAGAAAAAAAAATTTTTTTTTAAGTTGCTTCCCATTGTCTCAGCACAACTGTAAAGACAGCCAGGTACCGCTGTGTCCTTTGTGTCTCTCTTGTGCATTCATTGATTATAAGGAGAGCTGGTGAAAATGCAAATGAAACACCTGCAAACATCTCAGGAGTGTTCTGTCGGAGAAGGGGTCTCTCCTGAGCCAGTGAGGAGGGAGGGCCCTTTGTGATATCACTTTTCTTTTTTAAACAGTGTATAAGATTAAAAGAAATTAGTGAAATGAGTTTTATTGCTCCTTTTAGCATTCTGAATTTTCAGTTCCTCAAAAGAAAGGTCAAAGCGCCTCGCTCCCATTGAGGCTGATGTCCACAGCATGTCATACCTTGGTTCCCATTTCACTCCACCTCCGCACTCCTCACCCCCCTGCCTCCTGTCCTGACTCACCCTCATGGCCCGCCCTGTGCTCATCCTTTCATTAGCGCTGGCACCGTGCCTGCCTGTGCATGTATCCTGAGTCTCTGCCTCTTGATGAGCTCCCCTCCCCGCTCCCAAGAAGTGCTCAGGTTTCCTCCTCTCCAGAATGTTCCCTCCCCTGTGGCCTTGTCTCTCCAAAGAAGCCAAGATGCATTCCACGTCCCTGCCTTTTCTGCAATTGCTCTTCAGACAAGCACACTCCTTCCCTGGAATGCCCATCTTTCCCTCTCTGTCTGTTGACTTCCTCCTGACGCTCAGAGGTTTGTGTCCACTTCCACCTCCTGCAAGAAACCCCCTGAGATTCTCCCAGAGGAATTGCTGTCTCATGCTGTACGTTTCCCCATAGCTTTCTGAGCCTCAATATTGACTCGATTTTTAATGTGTGTGCCTCACATTCTTTGCTGAATGACAAGATGCTTATCTTACAGATGGTTTTCTTCTGTACTGGGCTCATTATGGTGTTTTAATGAATTGAGTTTCTTGTTCCTGTTTCTCTTGTCAATTAGTGTGCTTCTGAAATAAAATGTCTTTACTGGGTACTGCACTTCGTGAACCCACATTGGGAATCTGGTGTCAGCCCCTGGCTATGCTCCCACCATTTTCTTTGCAGCGCTGACTATGGAAGCACCAATGTGTTATTCTCTAATCCTCATAAACCTCCTTGATCTCTCCAGCAATAGACATTATTGGCCGCCGCCTCTTCTAATGCCATGACTTCATCTATTCTGCACTTTCCATGCCCCTTCTACCACCAAACTTTCTCCCATCTCCTGCCCCTCTTAGATCGCTTCTGTTTCTGATGATAACTATTCCTTCTAGAAAATGCCCTTTCCCTGCCGTTTTCTCTCATGGAGATTTCATCTGCTCCTATAGATTTATGCCTGTGATTCTAGAGCAGGTCACAAGGCTTGACCTTTCCCTAAGTCTATTCTTCCTTCCTGTCTGATAGACCATTTGGTCTGAATTTACTTTATTCATCCCAGGTTTTCTCCAAGTTTTCTTCAAAGCTTCACCCTTAATTTTTCCATATTTGCTAATGATTCCCATTTCCCCTAGCCAAAAGGGAGCTTCAGACTCATCTTAAGTGCATCAATTTCTCTGACATTTCATGTCTAATCAGTAACTAAATAATACCCATTTAATGTTTATATCCTGGCCCTCTGCATTATTTTTGCCATCAACACTTTCCAGACAAGAATTACTTTCCCTCTGCTCTTAGCCTTCTCATTCATTTTAAACATCAAGTTCTTTCTCCTAAGGTGTTCTCTGCGATGGATGTGAGGTACCAGCTTAGAAAGCTGTCTGAGTGTCATTATCAATTGTGTAACAAGCAAAGTTTTAGCCTCAATTTCCAAATTCCTTCTGATCCAAACTTATCCCCAAAGTTTTATCTAATCATCACTTTAAATTGCGGATTTACTTAGCAACTCTTGCTTTGGGGAGGAGGATCTCAAAAGACCTCATATTTCATTAGGAACTGCTGAATGCCTTATATTCCCCATCTTGTTTAATAACCACATGCACAAGCGAGGTTGATTTTATTATTATTTTAAAAGTGAAGTATCCTGATAAGAGAGTCTAAGATCACACAGTAAAGGAATTAAGATGGACTGAATGCAACACCCATGCTTTTCTTAATCACATTGTGTCAATTATTTGTGTACATGTCATTCCTCCACTGCTCAACTGCTTGAGTAAAATGTTTGATCGAGTTTTATTTACTGTATATACTTGTGTATAAGCTGAGTTTTTCAGCACATTTTTTATGCATCTTTTGTGCTAAGATTAGATGCCGTGGCTGATATTCAGACTGGCTTATACTCAAGTATATATGGTACATTCAAAATGTATTGGACACATCTTATTATAATATACTCCAAACAGCTGTACTAAATTCATTCCTACAAGGAATATATGTAAGGAAGTGCTTATTTTCCAACTCTAAGCTGCTACTGTATATCGTTAGTCTTAGCCAAATTCAGCTGGTGGTTTAAATTGTGTCTCTTCTTAGAGAGCTGAATAACCTCAGGTATTTATTGGCATTTGTAATTCATCTTTTATGAATTGCTTATTCATGCCATTGGACTTTTTTTACTTAAAGATGTATCTTTTGCATATTGATTACTAAGTAATTAGTATAGTAAGGATATTAATAATTGATAAGTAATTACTCCAGCTTGTCATCTCTTTTTTAGATTATGATTTTGGAGGGATTGTTTTGGTTTGGGGTAGTACATAGTATTGTTTTTACGCAGTTCTAGCATTGTTTACCTCCACTGTCTTCCTTTGTGAGCCCTTTCCCACTCCAAGATGAGATGATTAACTCCTTCTCACAAACAGTTTTTAGCATTTATCTTTATTCATTTAAGTATCTTTAACCCTACCAGAATTCATTGGTAGGGAATAAGGAGCTAGTAATATTTCTCATGAAACACCTGGGTAGTTGTCCTCCAATTTAGTAAACTTACCTCTCCTCCCACTATTTTGAAGCATAGCTTTTATCATGTACCGTATATACTCAAGTATAGGCTGACCCGAATATCAGTCGAGGCATCTAATTTTACCACAAAAAAACAATAGAAAAGTGCTGGAGGGTTGAGCTGTGGTGACGTAAGTGGTTGAGTGCGGGACTGCGGCCCGCGGGCTTGGCGGTTCAAATTCAGCAGCGGCTCTCAGAGGCAGTGAGCCCCCCCCCAAACAAAACAAAAAAACAAACAAACAAAAAGAAATGTGCTGGAAAGCTCAGTTTATACAGGAGTATATATGGCAATTACATTATCAGTACGTATTAGATAATGTAGTCTTATTGCAGTGTAATTCTTAACAGAACCCATTTAAGTTCACAAGTCTGTAATGTCCCAATGTGCTGCTTATTAATGAGAGCACTTTGAAGAATTTAGGGTCTTTCCAATGAAGACAAACCTGAAGAAGTGGATGTTTCCTGCCTAGTCCACTTTGTTGCCTACATTTGCCCGGATTCTCTGGACAGTTTTCTCAGCATACTGTCCAGTGAGCAAGCATCAGAGCATGAATGTGTGACAGCAAAGCGGGATGGTTTTTCAACTTCCGTTTTTGTTTGGGGTTTTCATGTATGTCTGTTTATCTCTACAGATGGCAGTTAGGAGAATAAGCACATGTGATGGGGCCATGGCACAGGGTCTTGCTCCAGACTCACTCAGCACAGAGCAAGATCCAGAACTTTTCCTCAACCCCAACCAAACCAAAGAGGTAAGTAAGCCCCTGGTACCAAGAAGCCACCTGCTCAGCTATTTGACTGAGTGCCCAGAGAGAATCAGATTTTCTGTGCTCCACGATTCTTTGATTATCAAGCTCTTTGTGATTGTCATATGTGCTCTAAAGTCATAGAGCTGGGAGATTTATTTTATTGGTTATTCACATGTAAAGACCGCAAAGCCTAGGGCAGTTAAAGGTGTTTCACTCTTTCATCCTTAGTTGCAGGTGAACTTGTCTGGATGAATTCCTCCACTGTCTTTATTCTACAGGCATAATTTAAGGGGAGAAGAAAATAGAGGAGAGAGCTAATATTGATGAACTGATTAACTGATGCATTTATGTTTGTTAGCTGTTTAATCCTCGAGTAGTCCATAGAAGGTAGATCAATACCTTCCAGAAGCTTACAAATGGGGAAAGCAAAATTTGATGAGTCAAAAGTGCAATGAGTAAAGGGGTAAGGCATCAAGCCCAGAATATTCTGGAATATGCCTTCCCAATGAGGAGTATTCTACCTGCCTGGTTCTTCCGGTGACCTCTCAGGAGGACATGATTTCCCAAGTCAGTTTTGATGCTTACCTCTTGGCCTCCCTGAATGACCTCTCTTTTCTTACACCAAATTCCTTTTTACAGGAATCCCAAATTTCACCCCATTTTTTATATAAGAAAATATAGATTGGCTGTCAAATTGTTAGAGCACTTCAACGGTGTCTGTCCATGCCAGAAGTTTATCCTGACAGGAAATACTCAGGTCGAAGAAATCTTGTTAATTTTTGACACCTAATTGAAACCCAGGTGTACCTTCAATCGTGCTTAATTTATAGAAGCTATTCTGCTTTCTTATTTGTTTCATCTGCTATAAAGTATTTTGTCCAACTACATGAGTAGTTGATTATAATAATGAAGATAATAATGATGTTTTCAAAAATGCTTAGCATTTACTGTATGCTGAGCTGTGAGGTTTTCATTTAGTAACTCTTTCACTCCTCACGATAGTCCTGGGAAGTTAGTTCTACTCTTCAACTTGTGGGTGCAGCGATTGGGACTCAGAAAAGTTACACAAGTTGCCCAGGGGCCCAGACCTAAGAAGTAGGTAGAGCTAATATCTGGGTTCAAAACTTGAACTTTTGACTCATATGCCCCAGTACCTCTCGCGTTTCCTGATTTGTGTGTATGCATTGTGTGTGCTTGCGTTCTCCTCACAAAGAACCACTGGCCCAAGTGAGCCCCAGAGATTCTTGGAGCACCAAGCGATAGATGTTCCCTTTGACACAGCTGGAGTCAGCAGGAGCCATTCCACTGGTTTCAGGTGTCTCCGAGTCCTGTTCCACCTGGTGCCTGTCCTTCTGCCTTCTGGTCAATGGCACATCTCTGGTGGGAGGGAACTGAGACCCGCGACCCATGCCATTGATTGGGTAACCACCTCAACAAACCTTTGGCTTAGAGGCTCAGTGCTTGGACAAATCAGAATTACATAGTTTTTTAAATAGGTAGATGGATAGATAGATAGATGTATATAAAATTCCAAGTCTTATTTTATCTGTAATACCGTGAACAACACATAGTTGGTATGGAAAGGTATAAACTAAGGTAGGCATATATTGACAAGATGAACCACCACCCTACTGTGGCAGTGTTTGTGCATGTACAGATTAGACAGGCATACACATTTTATACAAAGTATAAAATAGGGGAGACAAGCCAGTGCTTCCAGAATCCAGCTTAAAATATTACGTAAATCTAAAGGCCTAGTATTTGACTGTAAGATGTATTCATAATCAGAAAATTACCTTGCATCTTGCTTCCTGCATCTCAATGCAGTATACTTATCATTAATTAAAAGCTCAAAGGATAGATGAGGGTTGGTGAAATTTAAGCAAGCTCAAAGCTCTGAAAACACAGCAAAAGCAGAGACTGAATCCTGGCTTATAGTTTGAGTAACTTCTCAAAGCTCAGTCCCCAGTCTGAAGGCTAGAAATAATACTAGGCTTGTGGTGAGGCATCATCAGGTAAATGGGTATCACAGTTACCGTGATGCCTGGCTCATAAGGGCCCCCACCCCCAGTTCTATATTATTACTCTCAAGTTATGCCTAGAGATGGCATTATTCCCTTTAATAAGAAATGTCTGCGGTAATGCTTTTTTCACCCCACCCCCCCCTTTAATGGTCAAAATAGTTAAATTTCCATTTAACTAAATTCTGCTTTCACTATTTGGATCTAGCCTCTAGGGAAAATATTGAGCACAAAGATGCTTTTGGGGGGAAATGTTGTGAACTTAGGCTTTAAAAGATTTGTATGACTTGGGGCAAGCAAGTCATGTTTGGATCTCAACTTCTTCGAAGCAGCAAGGTGGAGGGGGGGAGGGGGAATGAAGCTGTGAAAAGAGGCTCTTGAAGGAATTTCTCTAGAAGGGTCTACATACTCTCACCATCTGAGAAAAGGTAGGTGGTACAGTGAGATGCAAATAGGCCTCGGTATCCAATCATCTCTTACCTCAAATTGCTAATATGTAATATCTGGATAGATGCTTTCCATTGGACTCATCACCACTCCAGTCATTTCTATCTAAAACCATCACATTGCACCTTACTTGGGTCGTAGGAGGAGTATCCAGTTGTTCATAGATAATAAGAATCCAGAAACTAGAGAGTAGCACCAGGGATTCTCCCTGGGAAATAGGAGGTGGACTTGTCAATGCTTCCACACAACCGGACTGTGACTCACTGGTGGGCTCTCAGAGTATTTCAAAATAAGGAGATACTTAGATGAGTCTGTTTTTGTTTTGTTTTGTTTTTTAATCAACATAATTTATGGTCTACTTGAGAAGATGTTAAGTGAAAAAAGGGGTGGTATAGTAAACCTTGTCCCAGGCAATGTGTAAAAGTGTGGAGGTGGGGATTTGGAGGGGGGAGAGGAGTGTTGTTTTCCAGTGAGTTCCCCCAGCCCCCACCCGCTTTGAACAGAGTACACAGCAATGTAAGCATTGCCTAATTGTGTATCACACACCTTTACACTGGACCAATTCCCTGAACTGTTTTCAGAGGCACCTGCCACACCCTCTCGCTACACGCTCACCTGTCTCAGGAGGTTCACTGCTTAATGAACTGTGAGTGAGTCGTTTGCTTCCTCTGTGTCTGGGAATACTGTACCTGTGTATATGCGGATCGGCTGCTTGGAAACCTGTGGCCCCAGGTCACATGAGAGTTGCTATGCGTGGAGAGGTCCATTTTTCTTTTCTCTCTCTCTCTCTCTCTCTCTGAATTGAGGAAATACTGCAAATTCACGGGTCTTTGCGCCTCAAATCGGAAGGCTGTGGATGCCTGACTTTTCACTGTGGGATTATCTTTGGGTCTGTCTTAGGGTGCCACACCTCCCATCCAGGCAGCCTCTCCGGACTTTCCTGGTGAGCAAAAAGCTTTTGAGGCCACAGTGGAGACAGCAAGGCCTGAGCCCGCCGAGGTCCTCCATGTCTGCAAGACCCAGGTCGCCGAGCTGGAGCAGTGGCTGGACCAAGCAAACGTGGCATTCGAGCCGGAAACATTAAACCCAGGCATGCAGCAGGTGGTGGAGCAGCAGCTGGTCGGCTGCCAGGTAAGAGGTCAAGGTTTGCCTCTTCCCAGGATTGGGTGCCTTTTTCTTAAAGGGACAGTGTGCTTTGTTCCATTGCCCAGCCTCAACCATGATTCTTGGGGTAATTCTGGAAGATAACTTGTGGCCTCAGCAGATGGCATCCATATCGTGGACTGTGAACATGGAGAAGTCGTGAAGCTTCTCAGCTTCATTTTCCTTCCCCATAGGGCTGGGAAAATATCATCCCTTAGCTCCTCGTGGCTTGGGCAAATTAGAGGAGTTGAGGCATTGATCCCTCACACAGAACGTGCTCCAGAAAGGATGGCTCTTGTTTTTCATGGATACTAAGAAGTCCTTTGAATATTCATCAGACAGGACACTTTATGTCTGGATTTGCAAGTCTGCAGATATATCATAAAAAGACTTTGGTGACATTTTATTACAATTGTCACTAGTCCTGCTTGGGTTGATTATCTCTGTAATGTCTAATTAAGGTGGCATTTGCCGTGTTAGAGTCCATCTTAGAGGATTTGGGGGAATTGAGGCCCTGGGATACCAAGAGGTGACGTGGCGTTACCTAAAAGCCCCTGGAACAAGGAGGCAGGAGTCTTCTTTTCTCCCACCCTCAAGTTGTCAGAGTTGGGACAGGATGTTCAGGCTCACCCATTCTTCAGGACAGTCCTTTGTGAAGTGACACGGGGCTGGGGAGCTTCACGAAGACCTTCCAGAGGTGCTCTGGAAACTTTATAAAGTTAAATTGATGCGGTCAGTCTAATGAGGGTATGCATTGATATGTAGTCCTAAAATCACATGGATAACTAGCCAAAATTACATCTGGTAATGGTATCTTTAAATGTAGCACACAGAGTCTTACTTAATCTTTACATCTGTAATTTAACTGAAACCTGACCACTGTTTTAAAAGCACCATGCTTTGCCTCCTTAGAGATTGATTTTCAGTGGAGTCATATTTATCTTCTTTATTTTAAGAAATATTGCCACATAAGATAGGCAGTCTCTAGTACAATTAAAGGCTAGTGTTTTATAGAAACCTTCTGTGCCCTGATGGGAAATAATATACTGAACTTGATATATAGAATGAAACATGAAATAATTTTATTTGGATAAAGGAAAACTCCCTAACTTCCAAAGTAACCAGCAATAAGTGGCTTTGCTGGACCTGCATTCAGTGAGTGCTGTAGTTACTCCCTACCCTTTACCATGCATGTTTGCCCAGGGGGAGCCCTGGTGGCACAGGGGTTTATGTGTTGGGCTGCTAACTGCAAGATCCACAGTTCGAACTTACAAGACGTCCGGTGGGAAAATGATGAGCCTTCTGTTCCTATAAAGATTTACCACCTCAGTACAATACAGAGCTGGTGCTCTCTGTCCTGTTAGGTCACTGTGAGTTAGAACTGGCATGGCGGCAATGAGGTTTTTGCCTGGTTGGCCTCATGGGTCTTCATAAAGCCCTGCTGATTTTAGGTGCTTGTATATCCAATGCGCAGGTGAGGAAATAGAAGCTTACAAGAGGTGCAGTCTGCTCTGAAAATAAGATACAAAGTCAGCGTTAGTCTGGAGAGCAAGGCCTCAGTGGACATATAATCCTGATGACAAAGAAGGAGCTGCAGGACTGAGCAGGTTTCAGACTTTTGTCAACTGGGAGAGCTGGAATCGGAACCTATTTCTGAATCTTTCCCAAAACAAACAAACCAAAAGTGAGGGTCTTTCTCACCTTCTCACGAGGAAGAGATATTTATGTCTCCTCTAGGAATAGACCCTAGCCTAGGCAAAGTGACTCCACTTTTAATTAAGTACGACAAAGGGTGATGAAAGAAATTATTTAATCCACCCTGTTGGGATAGTGAAAGAGCACTCACTGGAGGTGCGGGGTCGGAGTGCACTCGATGGCAGTGAGTGTGGCAGTGGTGCTGCTTGCAGCACAGGGCTGCGCACAACACAGCCTCTGGTTCCAACCCTCTGATTGCTCCACTGCAGAAAGAGGAGGCCCGCTGTTCCCATGAAGAGCTACGGTCTCAGAAAACCCCAAGAAGCAGTTCTATTCTGTCCTCCGGACGGTTGTGCAGAGTTGAAATGGACTCGACAGCAGTGGTTTGGGGGTTTGTGGGTATAGTTAGATATGCAATGGCAATCAATCAATCCATCAACCTAGATCCGTGTGTCATTTTGGATAGATCGAAGGAATGAGTGAGCATAAGGCACTAGTTCATTGTACGGACCATGGAACGTGACCTCCATTGTGGTCTGTATAGCGGTGAAATCTTGACACCTCCAGTCATTTCTCTGCTGATTGTGATGTTAGCTGTCAGTCCAGTTGGAGGAGTCTGACTTGCTCTGCACTGAGCTGTGATCCACACTGAGGGCTGCAATCCTTGCTGTCCACCTGCAAGGGCTTCAAGCCCTCCTGACTTTCAGCAGGCAAGGTTATATCATCTGCATATTCCGGACTGTTCATGAAACCCTAGATAATTTAAAAGATACGCACTCATCAATTGGCCTAGAGGTTTGGGCTTTGAGCCCTACCAGCAGTACCACGTAAGAAAAGACTAGCACTCTGCTCCTAGTAAGAGTACAGTCAAGAAAAACCCATGGAGTCTCTCTACTCTGACACCTGGTGTTGCTGTGAATCTGAATCCACTGGAGGGCCACGGCTTTGGTTTGGAGTTTGATTGACTGGCAGCTTCATACGGCTCCAGGTTCATTGTTGGGGAAAGTCAGCTGTCAATATATAACATACCTTTCTCCGATCTAATAAGGCCTCGACTTTAAATTTACGCTCTGAAAATAATCCCAGAGGAGACAAATACTTTTCGCAGTATTGATTACAAACACGAAGAACTGCGAAACAGTTTAAAGGGTGAACAGTAGGGAAGTGGTCAAGGGAGCCATGGTTTACCAATTTACAGCTCCTCACAGGGCGCTCAGGACGTGTATGTAGACACATGAGCAAATGCATTATCAAGGCCTCAAGTACGAAAGTGAACCTAGAGGGAGCTGTGGCGCAGCAGTTCTCAACCTGGGGGTAGCGACCCCTTTAGGGGTCGAACGACCCTTTCACACACGTCACCTAAGCCAAGGGTCCTCAAACTTTTTAAACAGGGGGCCAATTCACTGTCTCAGACCATTGGAGGGCTGGACTATAGTTAGAAAAATATATACGAACAAAGTCACTGCAGGCTTGGGATGAGTCGGCTGCTAAGCAGGACAACAGTGGCAGCAAAAACACCCGACAGGCTGGATAAATGTCCTCGACAGGCCACATGTGGCCCACAGGCCACGGTTTTTAGGACCCCTGCTTAACACCATCAGAAAACACATATTTCTGATGGTCTTAGGAACCGAGACCCCGCTCCTCGATTCATCTTCAGGCAGGTCCACCCACGTGCAGATACGCCCACGTACGAGTACCCACATGAGGACTGTTACTCATGCTCCACCATCCTTCAAGAGAAAATTTCACTTACTTGGAATTAGAAATCAATATTTCACAATATATAATTACATCGTGTTTTTGTGATTCAGCACTATGCTTTAATGATGCTCACTTGGTAAAAATGAACATATATCCTACCTATCAATATTTACATTACAAGTCATAACCATAGCAGAATTATAGGAAGTAGCAATGAAAATACTTTTATGATGGGGGGGAGGGGGTCACCACAACATGAGGAACTATGTGAAAGAGTGGAGGTACTAGAAAGGTTGAGAACCGCTGCTGTAGAGCATAGGTTTCTAAACTTATGTGGCCCTCCCCCTTTTCATGAAAAAAAAATGACTGGGTGCCTTCCTGGCAATGGAAAACATTTGAATGATATGCCATAATCCACGTGAAAGTGTAGTTCTCTGCATTTGTCAAATCCTTCCATTGCCCCTCAGGGGCAATAGCACCTACTGTGGGGAACATTTTGCTAGAGATGACCCAAGTCCTGGCTCAGATACGGTATCAGCAAATTTAAGGGCAGAGCTTGTCCTTCAGTTTCTCCCAAAGACTTTTACTTGTTCTTCGTCGCAGACAGAGCCGACAGCTAGGTCAAGTGACCGTGGTGCCGGAATGTGCGTATGAACTTGGCCGTGGCACTGACGTGCCCAGGCCTCCCACAAGTACAAATGCCCATATGCTTGGTGCCAGCCAGAGAACAGGACTGCTGGGGATCCTGAGCCCCAGGAGATGGCACACTCGATCTGCTGAGGAGGAATTAGGTGACATTGACTAACTAAGGAACTGACCCCATCCAACCGATGTATTTTTAGACCTGTGTGTAAGTTGGCCCGCTGTGTCAATGACTCTGTGTTTTAGGGTCCAACCCATTTCTTCTGTGGTGTTCTGGTAGGTTGGAGACTTATTTGGCTTGATAAAGAGAAGGGAAAGACAAGGGCTAGTTTATTAGTTCTGTAGGGTGGTCTTTTTTTTTTTTTACACTGTTACTTGATACTTAGATTGCAATAAAAAAATATATATGGTAGGAAGGTGGAGGAATAAAAATAATACTACAGACTGGACGGAACACATGGATTGACTCAGTAACTTCACCAATGACCCCTGGAGGTAAGTTCTGTTCTCATCCCAATTTTGCAAGCAGCTATCAGCCACAGTCACACAAAGTAACCTCTTCAAAGTTACCCCGCGTATGAAGGGAAGAGCTGGGGTCTACACGTGGGTGAGGAAGAAGGTCATCTTCGCTTGTCCGTTTTACTGAGATCCTTTCCAGTCTTATGTCTGAGACTTCTGCACACCCTTATTGAAGGAGAGGATCTCACTTCTTTGGGAGATGGTTGCTTGCTCAACGCTCCCCCCACTCAATATGAATAATTAAATTATTTTATGTGCTAGGCCATGCTAACAGAAATCGAGCACAAGGTCATCTCTCTGCTGGAGAACTGCAAAGATCAGGGCCTGGGAGATGGTGGAGCCATTCAGCAAGAGGCTGAAGCATTGTCCTTGAAACTGAAAACTGTGAAATGCAATTTGGAAAAAGTCCAGATGATGCTTCAGGAAAAATACAGTGAGGATCAGGTGAGAGAGAACTATCTGTGTATGAGTGTCTGTCACTCTTCATGTATGGTAGAGCGCCCTCCCTGGTGGTGTGACAGCTAACCAGGGGACTGACTGTTGGCACCCACTCAGCAACTCCACAGGAGGAAGACCTGGTGAGCTGCTCCCAGAAAGATTGCAGCCTCGAAATCACTGCTCAGTCCCACGGAGTAGCCTTGAGTCCACCTGACTTGCCATCATACACAAACCACACCCCAGGCACATATGGGACCCAGCAATGAACTCCAAACTGGAAGGAATGGATACCTGGGTTTTTGTTACTGATTCTGTTTGTGCACTTTTCTGAGGAGCTCAGGTAGAGCCGTGGGTTGTGCATGGGACTGTTAACCACAAGATTAGCAGTTCAAAACCACCAGCTGCTCCATGGGAGAAAAGTGAGGCTCTCTACTCACCTAAACAATTACCATCTTGGGAAACTCACAGAAACAGGTCTACCCTGTCCTTTAGGGCAGCTGTGCGTGGGAATCAGCTCGATGAGTGAGTGAGTGAGTGAGTGAGTGTGTGCGTGCATGCACTTAGGTGGTTGGTGGCAGTGATGATTTGGTTTGAGCTGGTTTGATTGAGTTGAGTGTTCTCACTGGTCTAATCTAAGCCTTCATACAAGAAACATTCTAAAGGAACCGGGAGGCTCTCCAATTGATTAGGAAAGGAAGCCTTTACAGTTGAGATGAAAATATGACATCAGAAACACAAAATCTGCTTTTAGGGTACTTTTGTTATTTGTTTACAAATACTTAAATATAATCTGAGCAAAGTATTATACAGTTAAAGTGTTCTTACAGTTTTTTAAAGCATTCCTCATTTAATCAAGTTTGCATAATTTCATGATGGGATCTTGTCAAAGATTAGCATTCACGTTTATGCATGGTTTTTAGGGACTCAGATGCAAATGAGATTCGTGTGGATATACAACATGTATGGTTCATTTATCATCCTAATGCGTGATTTCTTTTCTTAAAATCTATATTTTATGCAGAGAAGACTGGTAAACATAAGCACACTTTTAACTTTTACTTACTTCCTTTTTTTGAACATAGGCAATTCCTGTTTTTCAGTAGTTCATTAGATGATACATTTGCCTAGAGGAAGCATAAGATGATCACCTCATCAAATGTCAGGCATAATTTCTTTAAGTTGTTATGAAAAAAAAAGCACATTAACACATACCTAAATAATGATCATAAATGACAAAATGCTACCATTTGATTCCTATAAATCTCTTCTGCTTTTAAAATGGAAGTCAAGTGGGTCTTTTCAATGAAATAATCTGCCCTCATGAAATGTTTTTGCAGCATTCCACCATTGTCAAGAAGACTTCTGAGCATGAAAAAGTTCTCCAGCCTGATAGCCTTTCTGCATTTGAATCCATGATCAGTGAGAGGCCACTGTTCAGCAGACAAAAAGATTTCCAGCAGCCACAGGTAATTTCGATCCTAGCATGAATGAAGTTTTCCCACTGGCATCTCGTTTTGAACTAAATGTGAAACTGCCCTTGGAGCGTCTGCTAGCTGGGTGCAAAGCGTGATGTGTGGTCACGCGGTGTGTGGAGCACCCTGGCAGCCCTGCTCTGCTTTTCCTCTGCCGCAGCTCAGGCAGATGCCTCTGCTCTTTAATTGGCTTGCAGCTCACTTCAACAGCACATTCCTTCCGGCTGGACTCAACCTGCGAAGCTGTTCTCTATTGCTGGGAGAATGGCCTTTCTTTGCAGTTCCCCTCCAGGCCACCTAAGCAGAGGTCTTGGGTTCAGGGCTTCCTCTGACAGTCACTGGGAGGTACCACCGCGTGGATTCTGACTCACAGCCACACTAAGCAACACCGGGCACAGCGGAGTGAAACACCCGCCCAGGTCTGCTCCCTCCTCCCCACTGCCCTTCTGTTTGGACCCATTGCTGTAGCCATGGTGACAAGCCATCTTGTTGGGGGCTTTTCTCCTCTTGTTCCCACTGCACCTCTGCTTTACCAAGCATGATATCTTTCTCTGGGAGCTGATCTCTCGTGATGACATGTGCAACGTACGTGAGACAACGTCTCACCATCCTGGCCTCTGAGGAGCGTTTCCTTCTAAAGGGATGGGGGATTGGATTCCTCTTCCTCTTCCCTCCTTCCCTCCCCCCCTTCCCTCTCTCAGTCCCTCCTCTTGATCTAAGAAAACTTCCTCTCTTCATGAGCTCACAAAAACTCCCTCTGTCCCCATGACTACTTAATTGTCCAGAATCACTTTTTCCCCAAAAATCATTTTATCCGGACATAATCCAGACAGCATACCATTCAATACTTAAGTCGCATCAAGCAGCATTGTATAATCACTACCACAACTATTTTCATAACATGTTCTTCCTTCTTGTACTCCTTGTTATCGGCTTTCTGTTAGCCCCTCCATCCCCTGCCATACCTTCCAGGAACCCTTGCTCTAATTCTTGCCTCTAAAGATCCACCTAACCTGCTTTCATATTACCACAAAACATAGAAAGATACCTACAGAGTCAAGACACTATCGACAGTAACAAAATACAACATAGATAAGGCCCAATCTGGAAAATATAGATGGATGCATGGATGGATGATGGATCGATAATAGGTGGATAATAGAAAATATTAAAAACCAGATGAAGCTCAAAGTGTATCCAAAGGGAGATGATGAGACTTTAACCATTGATCCATTTTGACCATCTTACCCAAATGATAAGATTTTAACCACTAAAGTCGGATTTATCATTTTAATCTATAATCCTGTCTCCAATACTCTCTGCCTGATAACCAGGCTTCTAGCTGAAGGGGGCAGGGGCCAATTCTTTCTGCTCTTGCTGGTTTACAGTGAGCACACAACACAAGGGCCAGACCCAGTGAGCAAAGGCCCCTTTCTCTTTTCCATGCAAAATCCAGCACACATTCATCCGACACTCTACAAAGGGCCTTAAAAGGTTCATGGGGAAACGTCTTTTTTTTTTTCATTCCATTTTCCTACAACTGTTTGAAGCCTAGGCACCACTTTCCACTTATGGCAGTGGTTCTCCACCTTCCTCCTGCCACGACACTTTCATGCAGTTCCTCATGTGGAGGTGATCCCCAACCATAACATTATTTTCATTGCTACTTCATCACTGTCGTTTTGCTACTGTTATGAATCAGGCGACCCCTGGAAAAGGCTCATTCGATTCCCAAAGGCGTCGTGACCCACAGGTTGAGAACTGTTGATCTGCAGTATATAAAGGACATGCATGGATGTGACAGAAAACATCTCACCCTTTGGATGGGAGCGTGTTGAGAGACCTGGTTCTTGACAAGCCCTTCCTCCCTGTATCACTCTTCTGGTTCCCTTAAATAGTAGAAGCCTGCGACTTTGCCAGTGAGCTCTTTATACTGATCCAAAGAGCCTTACCTTATTCCAGCTGACTTGTTTTATTTGGCACAATGCATCTGTGGTTTCAAAATATGTTAATATGTTTTTGGCAATGTTTTTCAATGGGTATGGTGTATTTTAAATAACACTTGGGCATGGAGTGGATTTTCTAAATAGGTTCTTGTGAAACAAGAGGCAACAATCAGAAGCAAGAGAGAGAAGTAGTATCTAAGAATTTAGGTTTTAATTTTAATTAAACTTGATGACAGGACTTAACTATTTGATTTTTAAAGAGATTCCAACATTAAACTATAAAACTCTACACAAAAAGACATAGGTAACTTTCTCATTTATTTTTAAAGCACTTTCTAAAAACATATTCAAATTGAGTTCCTGCAGCCAAGAAGAAAACAAGAATATTATATAGAATATTCAAGAATTACTATTAAATCTGGGCTTGAAAAGTACTAAAATTAAAGCTTTAGGGCTGAGCCCCGGTGGCGTAGTGGTTGTGCGCAGAACTGTGGCCCACTGGGACGGAGGTTCTATTCCAGCAGTGGGGCTGGGCCTCCTACTCCCACCACCGGAGAGCAGTGATGCCCCCCCCCCAAAAAAAAAAACTTTAGTAATTGCACTATTGTCATTTCATTAAATTTTAGTCTGTGGAAATGCCAGCTGGGCTACTTTAGTGAACCTGTTAACTAGTATTTTATGCCATTAACAAAATGGATTATATGATTTCATTCCTTTGCATATTTTAAATAACTCCTTGTTTTCAAACATGTGGCAAAATTCCTGACAAAAATATATAGTTAAGAGAATCAAAGTTAATAAATATATCTTCACCATGGGCCAGAGATTATGATGATACTATGTGATCTAAATATGCCCACACCTTCCTACAATTCTTCAGAAAGAATAATTCAGATTGTTTGGAGTCTAAAGAAATCACTGATACCTGGAAATGAAATTCTTAAAAATGAGGTCAGTTCTGTTTGCGAGGTTCTAACTCTACAGAATCTGTTACTCTTTGCCTTTAAATGAATGCAGGTTCAAAATGTAAAAGTTCAGTTTTGAAAAATCACATAGAAAAGTTCAAATGTGTGATTTTTAAATGCACATTTAATGATATTTTCTGCATTGCTGCTTATTTAAAGTATTTCATGTAAAATTTTTTATTAACATTATTTTTCCCGATGCTTTCATGAGTAAGTAATTAAAGTTCTTTTTGATGTTTGAAAAAAAAAAAAGAGGGCTGAGCCCTGGTGGCACAGTGGTAGTGCGCGGGACTGTGGCCCACTGGGATGGAGGTTCAATTCCCACAGTGGCTCCACAGGAGCAAAGGCTGGGTCTTCTACTCCCACCACCAGAGGGCAGTGATGCCCAAAAAAACAAAAAAGAAGAATTTAGGAAGAAGTTAGGGACCAGAGCTCCACAGAGGAAACCTGTGGGTGCTGAAGACTATAGTTACTGAAAAGAGTGATTGATTGGACTACATGAACTTATTTATTTATAGGTTCCAGAGTTAAAACCAGTGGAACAGAAAGATTTCATCAAATTCATAGAACTTAATGTTGCAAAAATGTGGCCGCAATATTCCCAACAAGCTCAAGATCCAACTCAACAATCATCTTTGAGGTAAATTGCTATGAAATGGATGGCCATCGAATAGTCTGTTGGGTTGGGAGGATTGGTATTCTTTTCTCTGAAAAATCACTTTTTTTGTTGTTTTTTTGTTTTGTTTTGTTTTGTTTTGTTTTTGGAGGCATCACTGCTCTCCGGCGGTGGGAGTAGGAGGCCCAGTCCCACTGCTGGAATCGAACCTCCATCCCAGTGGGCCGCAGTCCCGCGCACAACCACTACACCACCGGGGCTCAGCCCTGAAAAATCACTTTTAAAACATCGTCTGAACGCAATACGAAAGCACCTCATTCTCTTTACCTTTCCCTCTTTCTCAAAAGTGGTAAAGCATCTAGCTCCCAGGATAAGGCACCAGGTGTGGTCTTGTCAGCTCAAGGTCAAAGTGGAGATAAGTGGCAATATTTACAGCATGAGCTATCATCAAAAATATGCCTTCCTGTACCTCCACTTGTGGAACCTCAGGTTAGTCTGCGTATGCTCACAATGTAAGTCAGAATGTTTATCTTTGTAAATTTAACATTCATTGAAAAAAGAGGTCTGCTCTGCCTTATCTAGAAGTTTATTTTCATAAAGCAAAAATAGAAGACTGGACAGATTTGAGTTGGCAGAACCTTCTGAAAAGCTGTGTGAACCACCTTCCCTGAGTTTTTACAGTAATCTAGAAGTACCCTAGACTTCCCTGACACTGCTATATACCTAGATATTTGTCTATGTTCTCCATGAGGTGCTATGTGGGGAACTGAGTCTGTATCCTTGGTTCACATTTTAGTCCCTGGTACTTCTGTTCCACTTGTTGGATAGATGAAAAGGATAGATACCAGATGTAAAAATACCTAAACTACGCAGTGCTAAACTTGTTTAGGTGTCCTTCATTCATCAAAGAACTCTGGAATCTGCTGTGTGCCAGCCTGCATTCCAGATCCCCTCAAGTGGAAAGGATGAATCTGATCCTGTTTCCCTAGGGGTTCAGAGTCTAGCAGGGGCCATGAAACAGGCACCAAGTGCTCCGAGAGTGACCATACAGAGTTACAGAGTGCATTGGAGGCAACAGGTCCACTAGGAGTGGGGAGTAGGGAACGCATTAAAAGATCTCAAAGAGAAGATGACACGAGCTGGGTTTTGAACAAGGTCTTAGTATTCATTAGATTGACTACGGTAGTAACAGGATTTCAGGCAGAGAAGGTAAGAGGAACAAAGATTTGACCCGAGGAAATTGCCTGTGGTTTTGAGGAAATTAAAAGATGAAAGGACACCTAGCAATAACACCTGTCACTAAGGGTTCTCCTCTGTATTGTCAGGGCAATTTTCATTCAAACTGGATGGGTGCCCCAACTCCGGATGGGTTTCTCTCTAAACGGGGAACCAGCAGAATTGTTTCTTTGAGCCCCTTTATTAGCTCAACTCATCTCAATCTGGCTCGGCCCTGAACATTCCACTCTTAAAGCCATGGCAAAGGTTACCAGTAATTTCCCAATCCTCAAACCTGGTCGAAATGTCTCAGTTCCTATCTATTCTGCTGAGAATGTTATTTGACCAATTAAACTTGAATCGAGTTTTTGCTTGGGGCTTAGTCTTGGTTTCCTTTTTGTATACATACTATACGATGAGTGTCATTCTCTTTCAGAGAGCAGACTATCAATAGTTTCTATCATAGTCTTCCCCGAAAAAGAAACATCCACCATCCCACCTGGTTTCTTTTTATATGTCAATTTTCCAATCTGAAGAAGAAATTAGCGCTGAGTCATTCTCTCTTCAAAATCATAGCTTATTTTCAACCCATACTTAGATTCTCAATGACAAATCAAGATGTGACTCCATCACCGGGGGTGATTTGCAATCTATTTTAAGAGTTGGCTAGTCTCAGAGCCAACTAATAAATGAGGATATAGACAACAAACCTTGTTATATGAGTATGGGTGCTACTAAATTGAAGAATAGTGGGCTTTTCCCCCTGCATTTGTCAGAGATAGTTTGTTCTGCCCTTTAGTACATAAAAGGACCCACAAGAGTGGAAGTAAAGCCTATCATTACTAAAACCCATTCAGAATGCTTGAAGTTTAATTGTGGGGTTTTTCTTTATGTAAAATCAAAAATATTAACTGTGTAAGACTGTTTTACTTACATCATCTCAATCTCAACTTTCACTAACGGGGGTCCCTTTTTCAAATAGGTTTCCCTAAATATAAGTGTTCTACCCAGTGTGGGTGTGTATAACTTTAGATACCCAACAACAGAAGAACTGCAAGCCTACACCACCCAACTTGAAGACTTACGTCAAGAGGCAAATACTCTCCAAGCACAGGTAGGATTTGCTCTTTCTTTGCCTCTCGCCTTGCAACAGCACAAGCAATAAGTGTCATCATATAATTGTACATTGGTCTTTATTTTCCTTTTTCGTTTGTTTGTTTTTTGTTGTTGTTATTGTTGTTGTTTGTTTTGGGGGCATCACTGCCCTCTGGTGGTCGTGGGAGCTACCCAGCACTGCTCCTGAGAGCCGCCGCTGGATTTGAACTGCCAAGCCCAGGGGCCGCAGTCCCACACTCAACCACTTACACCCCTGGAGCTCAGCCCGGTCTTAATTTTCTTCAGTGAAAAAAATAATAGAAGGAGGCCTAGTAGTGCAGATAGAATTTAGTTTGCTTACTAGCTGTGATCCGTTTCGTAGTGGCTGCCTAAGTCATTGTGTGGGCAAGGATTCTGCGTCTGAGAATTAAGAGAGACTGGTATTAATGGTGAAGGGGATCATGCTTGATTGGTAACGTCTGCAGTGATGATTTGCTTTGTCATCTTAATGATTTTATTTCTTCGGTTTTCTCTGGATTCAGGAAAACTTGACGGAAGAAACATATGTAAATATGGATAAAAAATTATTTGAGCTACTCTTGACTCTCAGTCGGTGCCTCCGCAGTGTGGAAGAGATGCTGCAAACTCCGACACTCTTCAGAGGAGATATTTATGCCCAGCAAGTGCACTACGAGGTAGGGGAGTGTGGAGATTTCGAATGATCCCCTGTGTTAGCCGTTACAGAGCCCAGATCATTACAGCAGCACTGAAACGCAGGGCCTTGAATGCATCCAAACCAGTTCAGTCCTGACCAATGCCGCCAAGCTAAACCCGACCGAGATTTGTAAAATTGGGATGTATCAGAACTGGAACTATTACAAGTGTAACCCTTAGAATGGGAGACTTAAAAGAGGTATCATAAGCCCTTTCTGGAAGCTGGTCTGAGAGATTTGGTTTCCTGCCAGGATCATGTTCAAAGTGCCACGGTTGGCTGTCAACTTGGAGCAGGGCACTGTTGTTTCCAAACTCTGTTGGTCAAGAGGTTTGGTTGCTGCGCAACTTGCACATCGCCCTCGTTTCCTCAGAGGACATTCAAGCTTCGAGCAGGATGTTGCTTGGTAATCTTTCTCATTCTGAGTATTGTTTTCGGCCACTCACATTTTATAAATCCAGGTCTATTCTCATGTCACTTTATCAGCCATAATCGAGTTGGGAAGAACTGGTTCAGAGACCTGAGCTGAACCCTCTGGAGGTCAGAACTCATCCATTTTCTTCCTTCCTCCCCACCTAACAGGCTCTGGCTCTTGAGTTGAAAAAGCTGTATTTAACCATGAGTGACAAGAAAGGTGAACTTTCCAAAGCTGTGACTTGTCCTGGCAAAGACACCAACTTATTCCTTGAATGTTTTAATAACCTCCAAGTGTGCCTGGAGCATATCCAGGCCACAGCTGCCTCTCGAAGCAAGTCCCTGAAAGCTGGCCTTGACTATCACCGCAGTTATCAGGTACGCTTCTGAACTCCAGTCCTACTGGGGTACTGCTTTAGGACACAGCCCCGCCTTTCTGATACTTCTGTCCCTCACAGCAGTCTTGAATGGGAATTGCTGAGGGAAACGGTGAGGTTCTCCTTCTATAATGTTTTCTTGGGTTTTTTAAATCATTTGGGGGGGGGGTTATGCAACTATTATCACAATCCATACCTACATCCATTGTCTTAAGCACATGTGTGCATGTGTTGCCATCATCATTTTCTTTCTTTTTTTTTTTTTACATCACTGGCCATCATCATTTTTAAAGCATTTTCTTTCTGCTTGAGTCCTGGGTATCAGCTCCTCATTTCACCCCTCCCTAAAGAACCTTTGATAATTTACAAATTATTATTACTTTTTCATGTCTTGAACTGCCTGAATGTCTCCCCCACCCCCTTCTCTGTTTCCCCATCCCCCTGAGAG
>PVJH01025768.1:0-31010 GCA_004026705.1 Nesogale talazaci | reverse complement strand
GCCAACCCAGTGGGCTGCAGTCCCGCATGCAACCACTATGTAACCGGGGCTCAGCCCTGAATAACATTTTACACTTATAATTTCCTTTCAAAATTTTCAAAGAGATGTGTACATGTAATATGTGGTTCTCAAAAATTAAAGTTTTGGGAAAGGAAGAATAATTTTGTGAAGCCTAAGGTTGTGGAAGTCACAGACTTGAGTTCAAATCCTGGACATACCTTGACCATTCCTGGTTTATGGTTCTGCGCAAATTATTAACTTCCCAAACTTTAATATTCTATATGCAAAAAATCAAAGATAATAATCTGTAGCTTGAAAAAGTTTGGGTAATTGTTATGGAGATAATAAATGTATATTAGGTTTCCAACTCTGCCAGACACTAAGTAGGTACTCACTTAATATCATTGTTAGTTGACATTGGGCAGTCTCTGACTCATGCCAATCCTTTGTATCACAGAAAAAATTGTTGCTTGCTTACGTTGTCCAATCATCCACTGTCTTTACTGTTAGTGCTATGCTTATTTCCATTGTCGCTGTCGTTGTGTCACCCCATCTCACTGAGAGTTTTTCTCATCTTTTGTCACCCTCCACTTCACAAAGGATGATACCTTTCTTTAGCAAGTGGCCCTTCGAATGGTGTATACAAAGTTGATGCATCTCTGACAATATATTCACAGATAATTTTTAGAAATAGACCTCTAGGAATTTCTTTATAATTTTTCATAGTCTGAAGTACTGTCGAAACCTCATACCCCGTTGGTATTTGAAACACCGGTGCCATAAATTCTGGTGTCATACAAGCAACCACAAATGAACAAATTCACAGAAAGGTGGCAGCTACAATAAACAGTAGGACTTATTTTATTTAGTTAGGGTTCTTGGCTACACGTGACCAAATCCATACCACAATTGTTCATTTATTAGCTTGTCCTTGAATAGCTGAACTGTAAAAACAACAGGGAATGCTGTAACTTGAAGTACAAAAATCAAGATGAAAGCACAGTCTCTGTCTTCTCTCACTGCTTTCCTTTGGATATCGTCTCTTTCTTTATTACTAGAGACCATACTTCTACACATGGTTCAAATAAGCCTTGAGATTGTCATATTCTACCTCTACTAACACTGAGCAGAATTGGAACTTAACCATTCATAACCCAAGCAGGAGTCAAATATCCATCTCAGGTCTACTCATCTGCAGTCAGAAGACAGGTGCTTTGTTAGTACATAGCAACTTGCCAGGTATCTGCTTGGACAGAGGTGTGGTGGTGATGAAAATGCAGCATCATAGAGGCCCATTAAATAATTGTTTTTCAAGGTCAGAGACTACGGTAGTTAGGTTTTATGTCAACTTGTCTGGGCCCATTGGATGGGGCTGTTTTGTTTGTCCTGACCCTCATACTTCTTTTATTCTTCAGCATTGAAATAGTCATGTGTTTCTGGAGTCAAGTTATCCTTTCTTCCTTTTGCACTTTGGATTCTGGAAGGAACTCATAAAATGTCAATTTAGTTTGCACAAATTGAAGAGGGTCTCTTTGGGACAACCAACAAATCATGACAAGGGACAAAAATCATGCCCCAAATCTGTCTCAAAATATACAGCTTTAGTAGACATTCACATATTAAGGAATACCTCCCCAAACCAATCATTGTTAAATCCTGTACTACTTTAACCTGACTCATGATACAATAAACACTGAGACTCTCCCAATATAGTAGCCACATAAACCTCAGAGTTTATGCGCACAGGCTTAATAGAAGAGTTTGTCAATGCAACCCTTAATCTTTGAGCTAGGAAATGTTTGTGTATTGGGTTTCTGGTATCTTTTTCCACAAACAAAGGAACTGGCGTTAAGTATGATCATCAGGCACTTGAATTATTCCTCCATATTCAGCAATAAAAATGCAAATAGTTTTGTCTGTAAATTAGGGAAAGATGAAAAGTCTGCTGACCATCAGAAACCACTGTTTCTGAGTGGCTGTAATGGAGGTGAAGTTGTCAAACAGAGCTTTGTAACACTGATGAATTCCATGACACCTCTAAGATCTGGCTCTCATCAAAAGGGTACAAAGAAGAGAACTAAAACATAAACTAAAAGACTTTACTACTTATGGACAACATAAGACAACCTGTACTTGTTAAGTAGTGAAATATGTTTTCTCCGATTCGAATGTTTTTGAGCGAATTCTACCTGGATGGTTTCTTATTATGCTCAGTGGTACCATTTTCTTCAAGGGAATGTGTTTGTGAATCAGTATATGCTGATCCACTTTAATCTCAGTTCCTGGTTGTTAAGCAGCAGAGTTTTTCTAGAAAATGTCTAGTTAAATGTTTAGACTTCTTAAACAAAACGATGGGACTGGGAGAGGGGAGTTATCCTATTTATTTGCTTACTTGTTTAAACTATCTCATAGTTGAAAATAAGCATAAAAGTCTCCTAGCTCCTAATTAACTGCCTTTAAAGTCAAATTAACTCAATGTCAGGAGGTTCCAAGAATTAAAAATCAATAACACATGCATTTTTTGCACATCTGGTAGGTCATACATTGCTATTCAATCTTAGCAAGGAAAGCAGTATTTACTGCAACGAGAAAATTGCATTTCCATACACTAAATAACCAGGAAAATGAGAAAATATGTATTTGCATGTGTTGGTTCCACTTTGGGTAAGTCATCTTACCAACTAACATAGAATTGAATTGAATATTCCCCCAAATATGTGTCAACATGGCTGGGTCACTATTCTCTGGTTTGACAGTCAATAACAATGTGGCACTTATAACAGTCCATGCTGTGATAAACCGGTCAGCTGTATAAAAATTAAGGGTGGGATGCAGCCCTCTTAACCCTATCACAACCTTAATCTGATATAAGGGAATTTCCCTGGGATGGGTGACTTACAACAGTTTTTATCTCACAGGACATAAAAAGGCAGAGAAGTGAGCAGAGATCAGATGAAACTTCTGCTACTCAGAGAAGCCAGAATATGAATACATTCTTTGGACATTGGGTCTCTGCATTGAGAAATTTCTAAAGATTTATACCCAAACAAATGGGTATCTCCAAGAAGTGTCTGATCTAAAAATATTGAAAGGAGACAGAGAGACCTTTGCCCAGAGAAGACAGACAAAATTTTCTGTAGATCTGGCACCCTAAATTTGACTTCTAACCTTCTAAACTATAAGAGAATAAATTTGTTTGTTAACCCTACAATGCCTTACACGAAATTTTCTTAACATTTAATTAAAATGTATCTGGTACCAAAATTATAAAGCTTTTGAAGGCAATGATGATGTCGACCCAATCTTCGCACTGTACTAGCACAAATGCATAGGCATGCATTTTATCAGCAAAATGTTCGAATAGTGGCACATGTTATGACCAACTATGCACTTGAGGTTAAGTGGTCATTGACATTCAGTGCGTTTTACAATAATTTTCAATCTAGGAAAGTTTTAGTGTTGATATTTTTGTATATGTTGATAAAACTGTAGTTTTTATATCAAAAGTGTAATACTCATAAAATATTATAGTTATTGTATATTTCTGCTTTTTCAAACTTTAATGAATTCGTTACGTTCATCTTTTGAATCGACAGTGACAAAAATTAGCACAGCATGGATTGTGGATTTTATTATGGAAATGGCGAATTTATGACTAGATGGAAATGGTACAGACTCAGACAAGGAACCAAATGCTAATATGGATGAAATTGGTAAGTAAAATGTGTATTATATTTAAATTTTTTGATTTTACAATTTTAAAATTTACAATTTTAATTATATTGCTATTAAAACCAAAAGTATCCCTGAAAGAGATATCCGTTTGGATGGTCTTCACCATTACCCTGAGGTCACAAACAGGAAGATGCAAAAATGTAAATTGCAAGAGTGCTTCAGTATTTTTCTGCAGCAAATGCAAAGTTCATCTTGGTATCACACACACAAAAATTGTTTTATTTAATTTCACACTAAAATTATAAGCAAATAAGCTTTCTATTATATTTTATAAATAAAATGAGTTTTCAGTTTGTTTTTTAATTTAATAATAAAATAAGATGAAAAATAATATAGAAATGAAGGTGCCTTTTTAATTCTAGTATTATAAATCCATGGACAAATGTGACAATTTTGTTACATTTTAAAAACATTGCAAATTATATATATAAATATATTTTGGTTATTTTATATATATTGACAACTATGAAAGTAAAGAATAGAAACAAGCAAAAAATTTTTTCCTGGAATTAAAAATTCAGGCATTATAGGGTTAAAATTATCCACTTGTGTTTCTCTTATAGCACCATTATATAACTAAAACAACATCAATAGACCTACCCCCTGCAGACATATAATAGTATTATCTAAGTAAAAATGGTAGTTAGATAATAGGCGTTCATTATATTGGTGCCGTGAACTTTAGTAAAAAAAAATGCTCTTTCTTCCGATTTTACTATTGAAGATTCAGTGCAGGAGTGGAAACCTTACACAAACAAGATGAGACTAAATAAGGACGTAAGTATTGCTAGAGCTGGAGAAAGGGCCAAAGGAGCTAGTTTCATCTGGACATTATTAGAAACAAAGCACAATTTTCCCAGAGGGGAGGTAACAAGCATAAAAATAAAGATGGAAAGAATAGATAGAGTCACGGTACCCAAAAGAACAAGCTGACGTTCAACCATTTCAAAATGTGCCATATGAGCAAGAACTTTTGGTACTGGAGGAAGAAGTCCAACTTCATGAGAGGCACTAGCTTCAGGAAGTGAAAGGACACCAATGGGAATGTTTCAACAACCCAGTGAAACCCTGGAAGCACCGAGTCACCTGTGCCAAGAAATTTGGATGACAGCTTCCTTGCCAACTGACTAGAAGAGACTCATATTTATACTCATTCCAAAGAAAAGTGACCCATAGAACAGTATCATTTATATAACATGCAAGTACATTTTTTATTGAAGATCTTCTAACAATGGTCGCAGCAGTACATTGACTGGGAGCTGCCAGAAGTTCCGGCTTGATTCAGAAGAGGACATGAAACAAGAGGGATAATTGCTGATATTAGTCGGATCTTGGCTGAAACAGAGACGTCTAGAAAAATGGTTCATTGTGTTTTATTGGCTATGAAAAGACATTTGAGTGAGTGGTTCGTAAGAAACTCTGGATAGCCTTGATAAAAAGGGGAATTCCAGAACACTTCATTGTATTCGCGTGGAATTTGTACATGGATCAAGAGGCAATTGTGTGAACAGGACAAGATAGTAATGCAGAGCTTCAGAACCAGGAACGAGATGCTTACTCACTGAGCATGCTGAGTAAGCAGAGAAGATGGGCTATATAAAGAAGGGGGCATCCAGGACTGGGTGAAGGCTTATTAACACCTCCACTAGGCAGATGACACAACCTTGCTTGCTGAGAGTGAGGAGGACTTGAGGCACTTACTGATGCAGATCCAGGGATTCCGTCTGCAGTGTGGATCACAGCTCAGAGTTCAGAAAACCCAAATTCTCACAAAGGAACCAATAGGTGAAAAGACAAAAGACGAAGCTGTCAACGATTTAATCTTGCTGGGAGACACAGTCAGTGCTCACGGAAGCTGCAGTCAAGAGACCAAAAGATCCATTTCATTGGGTGAAAGGGCTGTATGAGATGGCTTTAAAGTGTGGAAAAGCAAGGGTGCTACTTTGAGGACTAAGGGGTGTTTGATTCAAGTCATGGCATTTCCTCTTTCTTTTAAAAAACGTTTTAGTTGCACTTCATCAATACAATTCGATAATTCAATCATGTCAAGAAGAGTTGTACAATCAACACAATCTATTCTAGGAGACCTTTTTCTTCCTTGTACTCAATGTTTTTCATATAATTATGTTTAAAATTGATGTTCATATCATTATATTTAAGACTATACATAGCAAAACACACTCCAACTCAACAACTTCTACACATGTAATTCATGACATTGATTGTACTCTTTGTGTTGTACAACCACTATGGATGTCCTTTTCCCAACTCTTCTACCACCATTAACATATACTAAATGCCCCCTTAGCAAAATTCTTCCTCCTTCACCACGGCATTTTAATTTTAATTAAAATTTTTTTTCATCATGGAATTTTTAGTAACCTCATATTCATATGAAAGTTGGATTTTGAATAAAGGAGCTTGAACAAGAACAAATAATAATTTGAAGTATTATTCTGGCAAAGAACATTGAAAGTACCATGTGCTGTCCAAAGAATGAACAGATCTATCTTGGAATAAGTACAGCCAGAATTCTCCTTAGAAGGAAGCAAGGATGTCAAGACTTCATCTCAAGTACTTAGGACACCTTATCGGGAGTAACTAGTCTCTGGAAAAGAGCATAATGCTTGGTAAAGGAGCGTTGCAGTAAAAAAGGGGAAAATTTAATACAAAATGGGCTGACACAATGCTTCAATGGTTGGCCCAAACATAATAATAAATGCTTAGCAATCAGCTCTCTAGATATGTATCTTCTATTTCCAAGGTGGAACTTCTTCCATTTTGGATAGGAATTACCAATGTGAAGTCATTGAATGTGAATTTGGAAAAACATGCACAAAGTGTTAACTTGAGCTAGCATAAGATGATTTCAGCACTGTCTGGAACATATGCTTCTATTTATGGTGGGTATATAACTGGGGGTGAATTGCTGGGCCAAATGCACATCCAACTCCACTTTGATTAGTTCCAAAATGATTTTCCCAATTTATTTTCTTCCTAGCAGGGTGTGACAGTTCCAGTTACTTCATATCTTTACTGATAGGCTACTTCCAGTTATTATTTTTAGCTTTTTTTTGAAGTTTTGTGACAGTTGAAATCATAGTTCCCTACAATTAACTAGTTTGAATAAGAGTGGTGGTGATAGGGGACATCTTTACCTTGTCCCTGTTTTCATTGGGAATGTTTCTAGCTTTTCCTTATTGAGCTTAATGTTGACTGTTGGTTTCTCATATATAGATTTTATTGTGTTGAGGAATTTTCCTTCAATTCCTATCTTGTTGAGTGTTTTGAATAATCCCTGCATCCCTGGAGTGAATCCCACTTGGTCATTATGAATTACTTTTTGAGATACTGCTGTATTCTATAGGCCAGAATTTTTGCACCTATGTTCATGAGGGATATTTGTCTGTAGTTTTCAATTCTTGTGGGATCTTTGGATCCATGGTAGAGTGTGAAGAGTGGCTGCCAATCAGGAGGCGGTCTTGCAAGGGAGAGTGAGTTCGCATGTCTGCCAGCTGCCTAGACTGTGGAAGGGGGGCAGCTGAGAAATCTGGGAATGCCACCTTCTCGTTCCTCTGGCAGGCATTGGAGTTTTGTGGTTTTCTTTCTCAGAAGGAAATATGAACATATCTTTGCCTGGCTTGGGTGTCAGTGTTATGCTGGTTTCATAGGAGTGTGTGAATTTACTGTCTTTTTCTATGTTTTAGAAGAGTTTGTGTAGTACTGGTGTCAGTTCTTCCTTGAATATTGGGTAGAAATCCTCCGTGAAACCATCTGGTCCTGTACTTTTCTTGGTTGGTAGTTTCTTACTGACCTGCTCTATATCTTCTTTTGTTATGGACCAGTTCAGTTTTTCAATTTCTAGGTATTTGTCCATTTCTTCTGTGATGGAGGAATGAGTACTAAAATTTTATAGGGAAAAAAAACAGAGATTGAGGGCTGTGCCAATACTCTGAAGAGTGGGTTGGTTTTGTTGAGTTGGGCTAGAGCGCCCTGGGCTTGGGAGAAACCCACTCCAGGCTGCCCTAGAGAGTGCCCACAGGAGATTCACTAGGAGAAGGCATAGGATCTAGGTGGTCAGGAGTGGGTTTTACATGGTGATATTGATCATAGGAAGACTTCCTCTTAAATAATTCTTGATGAGTTGGACAAGAAAGTTATAAGAGATGTGTTGTTCCTAGGTAGGTTATCAGAGAGTTTACTGTGTGTTATTGAGGTGGGGGAAGCGGGGGTATTGAGGTGATGGTGGTTGAGGTAGGTGAGGGATATATTAAGAAGTGACCAGAGTCCCTGATCAACCCTGTGTATCAACCAGACTCACTTAGCAAAAAGGGAGAGTAAAGCCTTTTTGCTACTGTGTTTATAGTAGAAGGCCCTTTTAGTGTGAGTTCCTGCACAGCTCAGTACCATCTGCTCTTCATGTGTGGTCCTAGAATGGAAATGGGCTATTGGAGTGGGGGGATCCATGGTAGAGGGTGAAGAGTGGCTGCCAATCAGGAGGTGGTCTTGCAAGGGAGAGTGAGTTCACATGTCTGCCAGCTGCCTAGACTGTGGAAGGGGGACAGCTGAGAAATCTGGGAATGCCACCTTCTCGTTCCTCTGGCAGGCATTGGAGTTTTGTGGTTTTCTTTCTCAGAAGGAAATATGAACATATCTAATCTACTCGTTGGAGCCTGCAGAGGGCTCAAGTTGTGTTCCTGTCTTACTGGGGTCTGATCAAGGTTGAATTAGCTGGGCATATCTATCTGGAGAGTTGGGCCCTGGTAGAGAGGGGAAGAGCTGGCCTCCTGGAAAGGCGTGAAGCTATGTTCTCTATCCAGGGCTCCCAGATATCCTTGAGGGTAAGTTGCGGTAGGCTACACTTGAGGGATTGGTTTGGGGTATTCCCCAAGCTGAGGGTTGCAGAACTGAGGGAGAATGGAGAAGGCAGCTGCAGCAACTGCCAGGATCTTGCGGAGAGCTGTGAGCGCTGCTGCATTCTCCATGGGCGAAAATTGGAGTGGGAGGTCTGAAAAAAAGATCCTGGTCTGCTTCAGTGGGGAGGAGGGGAGATGGCAGCAAGCTTCACTGCATTCTCTGTGGCGAGAATCTAGAGTTCTGGGGGAAAACATGCCCAAGTGCTGAGACTCTAGGTCTGAGGTCAAAATTCCCAGAACTGTCCTCTTCGCCTGTTTTTATCTGGGCCACATAGGGGCGTTCTAGGCAGAGGACTCTAGTCTTTCTGGAAGTCCTAAAAATACTTTAAGGACCCTAAGGGAGGAATATCCTTAGTAATATGCTCCTAATAAACTCCAAAGTCCCAAAATTTCAGAGAACATCCTGGAGACCTGGGACAAGTGCCCAAGGACACAGGAACTTTGAATCCTGCATCTTCAAGGTGCCCTGCACACTCCAAAGACAGCACCAGAGAGATCCAATACCAGAACTCTACCACGGAAGTCTACCAGGTAAACGGGACTGATTCAAACACACTTTTAACGTGAGGACTTAAGACTGGAAAACCCATGGTGTTCGAAGAAACAGAAAAAACTGCTAAACCAAGAGCATTGAAACATCTGTAGGTGGACAATCATTGACTTACTACATCAATACTACATTCAGATATATATTATTCTGGCAAATTGGTGTCTGAAATTCTCAGGATTATTGTAATATTTCCCTATTATATAACCCTCACTGTGTGTATAAATCCTGTTCACTCACAAAAGGATTGATTCTGTACAAGTGAATAATTTGGGTAGTGTGATATGGAGTTAGCTTACGTAGGCCCAGCATCCCTTTCTCGCCAGTCTTTTAAAAATTAACACCAGAGCCTAATCAATGACAATATTAATGGAAAAACTTGTGCCCCTGGAGATGATCTATAAAACTTTTTATCATAAATTAACAAGGAAGTCTCCAAAGGGAGACAATGGCAGATTAAAAACAAATAGATGCAAGAAGGGGTGGAGATAACACTAAATCCTATCTTCAATTTAAGAACAATCAGTCCTCACATCATGGCCCTGCTTCCTACTTTCCCCCGAAGGGGATCGCAGAAGGTATGGGTGCTCTAGCAAATAATGGTGAAGAAATGAGATGGTGCTTGGCTATCAGATAAAAAATGCCTGGGGTCTGAAAGGCTTATTTCCAAACAAGCAGCCTTCTAAATAAGTCCATAAGGAAGAAGCACACCAGCGTCAGTGATCAAAGATTGCAAGTTATATATTCTGAAGCCACAGGAGGGAATGATACCAGAGCCTTAATTGTAAGATTCTGGTTTGCAGAAGGCTGTGGATGACAGTGGAAGCCCAAGAGACATTTGTAAGATCTACAAAGGAAATAAGCCTCCAGTGATTTCCCTCTACCTAGAGTAGAGTAATGGAAAGACACTGGTTGCCAAACAGAGAACACTGGAGCGATGACTAAAGGAGATCCAAATGATAAAATCTCATCACAGGATCGCCTTTCTAGTGCATGTCGGGTCTGATCTGGTTTTCAACCTTTTTTTTTTTCATATGGAGGTTTGGTTTGGATGTATTTTGTCCTTGGAGGTGGTAGCCCTCTTGAATTTCAGTTTAGATATTTTCTGTTTGGGGGTATATGAAATCCAAGGTTGATAAACCTATAGAGATAAGGGCTCCTGGGGGGAACAATGGGGAAGAGCAGGGGGGGAAGGGGAGATGATTTCAAAGAGGTCAAGAATGAAGAGAATGTTATGATGCTGATTGTGGCAGCAATTGTACAGTACTGCTTGACATCACTGAACTATGGAATGAGATGCTATCTGTATTATCCCCTAATAAGAAGGTTTGGGGAGAAAAGAATTCAGCATAGAAGCAGAGCAAGGAAATAGTCAACATCATTAAAAAGCAAAATAAAATGCGAGCAGTAAACTCATACTTATCAATAATAACCCAAATATAAATGGTTTAAATGCACCAGACTAGTGACATAGAGTGGCAAAATGTATAAGACCCATTTTTATGATCCACCATTATGTTACCTATGAGAGACATATCTCAATAGATTTATGCTAAAAGTCAAAGGATGGGAAAAAGAAACATGTAAACCATAAGCAAAAGAGTGCAAGATGTGTAATATGAATATCTAATACAAAAATCTATCACAAGAGACAAGGAAGAGCATTTAAAAATGATTAAAGTATTCAACCTCTATCCACTAAGGAGACAATTATAATAAATACTTATATACCCAATGAAAGAGCTCCAAAATGCATAAAGAAAACTCTAAAAAGAAATAGTTCCAAAATAATAGTAGGTAATTTAAACATACCACTTTTTATAAAGGACAGCTTTACAAAGGAAATAATGAAACGCTACAAAAATGCAGGTCAAAATGACAAAATCAACCAACTTGGCTTCACTGACAGAATACTCTATCCACTAGCACCACATCTTCATATTTGTAATTCTCTATAACGTCCATATTTTAGGCCATAGTTATAGTTAAGGTTTTATGTCAACTTGACTGGGCAAGGATTCTCAGTAGTTTGGTATTAAGAGGTAGTCATCCCCCATATGAGATCCATATCATGTTGTCGTTGGGGTATGGCTTACTTTCACTATATAAGTGGATGTGGTGGTCAAGCTTGATTTATTTTTGCTGCATCTGGACCCTGTATCTGGATTATTATTTTACTTATTCTTCTTTGGAAGCCATGGTATCCCGTGGCTTGTTGATGCTCAAAGTTGTTTAAACCCTGCCAATCGTACATTCATTTGCCTGCAAAGCCAGAAGCCTACTGTCTGATCTGTCAATCTTGGATTCATCAGTCTCTGCAGGTATATGATTTAGAATTTGGAATTTGCCTGTCTCTACCAACTGTTATGAGTCATTTTTTGATAAATATAAACCTCTCTGTGTATATATGTACAAAAATTTCACTGTTTTTGCGTCTCAAAAGGGCCTGATCTAAGGCATTTGGTACCGGAAAGCAGTTCTTGAAAAAACAAAATCATGAGAATGAGTTTTCTAAATTGGTTCTCAAATCTGCTCAGTTTCCAAGGCACCCATAACTCTGCCTATAGTAATACAGAAAGGAAGCGCTGGTGGCATAGCGGTGACACCTTGGGCTGCAATAAGATGACCTGGGCAGTTCAAAATCAGTAGCAGGGCTGAGGAAGAAAGATGGGTCTTCTACTCCTGTAAACAGTTACAGTCTCCCAAACTCAAAGAGGCCGTTCTACGCCGCCCTAAAAGATGGCTATGAGTTGGTATTGACCACCTGGCAGTGAGCTGGGAATCAATACAGATAACTCTCTCTATTGGTAAAGAGAGTTCTTTTAATACTATTAATATGGAATATATCACTAGCAACACATCAAGTATTGATGGGAGTGAAGTGCCTAGATAAACGTGTATTTGGTACTTGCATATCATTTTTTTTTCAGGATGAAGAGACTACAGAAACTGATTGGTTGGTCCTACTTATAATAAACAAAGTGCTAGAGAAGAGTTGACCTCAAGGATTCTGAGTCATAAAAAAGATCTCAAAATTTCCACTTGTGCTCTCAAACAAAAGTATATTTATTACAGTCACAGACTGGGTGCTAGTGAAAATCAAACCCAGAGTCTTATTATAAGAGTAGCTGAATTGCAAAGCCAACTAAATCCCTAACCTCAAAAGGCATCTGATGTTAAAATGAAGGCATTGATTGGGGTGAAATGGGAACCTGGAATTTAGTTCACAGATTTATGGGCAGATAATAAGGAAGATGTAGACAATTGTCTTCTAAAATCCATTGAATTACTTTTGCCAGTAGCACCACCACCATTTTCACTGTTGAAGAATAAAAGGAGTATGAGGGTCAGGACAAACAAAATGGCTCTATCCAATGGGTCCAGTCAAGATGATACAAGAGCAACTGTACATTAAGAAAACATGCCAACCAGTTCAGTCCAAGGTCATAAGTCTGATATCAGCCCATATGTCCACTACCAAACTATAAAGTCCTCTTCCAGACTTATGAAACACATATGGGGAACAATCACAGGCCAGTGGATAGAAAGTCTTTGAATCCAGTGATGTTGTAATCATCTCAGCACTGGCAGGGGTCTCTCTGTAATTTCTCCAGCTTCAGAGGTGTGTAACGTCAGAGTATGTCTCTGTGGCTTCTAGTCAGGGATGTCTCATGGGAAGTCAGTCTTGTCAGTTGAGGGTCTCTGAGGGAGTGAGTCAGGATCACCTACTTCCAAGAAGGAAGTACCAGATTTCCCAGAATTCTCAGAGGAGAAGGTCATACCACAAAGAGGTCTCATTGGCTATCTCCTGATGGACAGGCTAGACTCCACCCCTACACTCTTTTCTTTAGCTGTTTTTGTAATTCTTTAAGTTTTTGTAAAAAAAAATTTACTGGGGGCTCATACAAATCCCATCACAATCCATCCATCCATTCATCCATCCTTCCATCCATTCATTGTATGCAAAGCACGTTTGTCCACCTGTTGCCATCAACATTCTCAAAACATTTTCTTCCCCCTGGTATCAGCTCCTCTTATTTCCCCTCCATCTCTTCTTACCTCCCCCCCCCCACATAAGCTCCTGATAATTTAGAAATTATTATTATTTTGTCATATCCTACACTGCTTGATGTCTCCTGTTGTCCATACCCCCGGAAGGAAACCATATGTAGATCCTTGTGATCGGTTTTGCCTTTCTACTCCACCTTCCCTCCAACCTCCCGGTATGGTATTACCACTCTAACCATTGGTTCTGGAATATCTGTCCTGGATTCCCTATGTTTCCAGTTTCTATCTGTACCATTGTACATCCTCTAGTCTAGCTGGATTTGTAAGGTAGAATTGGGATCATGATGGGGGGGGGGAGGAAGCATTTAAGAACTAGAGAAAAGTTTCATATTTCATCGTTGCTTCACTGTACCCTAACTGGCTCATCTCCTCCCTGTAACCCTTCTGTAAGGGAATATTTTGTCACCTACAGATGGGCTTCGGCTCCCCAATCTGTACTCCCCCTGGTTTATAATGATATAACTTTTAGTTCTTTGATGCCTGATACCTGATACTATTTTATAAATTCCTCTTCAGACTCAGGAAGCCATGCAATGATACTGTATACAGGAAGATCACAAGCCCGTGAGTGGAGAGTTTTGTGGATGCAGTGGCAGTAGAAACAGCACTGGCAAGCTTCTCCAGTGACAGGACTCTAGCATAGCTCCATGTGTCCTGTTAGCAGCAAGACAAGCAGAGTGTGTGGGTCT
This sequence comes from Nesogale talazaci, assembly GCA_004026705.1. Classification (NCBI taxonomy): domain Eukaryota; kingdom Metazoa; phylum Chordata; class Mammalia; order Afrosoricida; family Tenrecidae; genus Nesogale; species Nesogale talazaci. The sequence goes on along the minus strand of PVJH01025768.1, from coordinate 17,055 downwards.
GGCCTCCAGTGAACTATCTATCTATGTCACGCCTCCAAATGAGGATATCAAGCTGCGACCTGATTGGCAGGTTGAACTCCATTTCATTCACTCTTAATAATCTCAAGTTGATACCAGATTATGTATCTACCACAGGGGTTTTTAAAAAGATGAATATAATATGATCAGAGAAGAGACATTGCCTGTTTCCAATACATCAAACACATTGACTATTGCCCAATTGGCATACCTCTAAAGAAATGGGGTCTTATTCCTATAGTGAACAGAGGGTTAAAGATAAACCACACAGCCAGTGATGTTCTGATAGAAGTGAAAAACATTGCAATTGAAGGTGCCAATCAAGAAGCAATATAGAAGTATCTTAAATCACAGTTTTACTGTTTTGGGGTGTTTTTTTTTTGGGTCAGGTACTATTTCATATTTTTCACTAAGCTTTTTAACTCTTTTCCCCCTCCAGCTTTTAGACCTTTCTAATCTAGTTTTGTGTACCTCTTTTATTGTTCCTATTTAAGTATTAAATTATGAAATAATAAGTTACTTGTAGGGCATTGGACTGGTTGTGAAAGGATCTGAATCCCACCACTGTCTTAGAGGCAGAGCCCTCTCCGAAATCAAGGTACCACAGAGGTGTGGGAGGTGGTGATGTGAATGAGGAAACAGAGGAGTAGCAGAGTTCCAGAAGAATAATGTTATTAAGAAAGAAAATGAGTACATTGTCAGGTTTCATTTTTTTCTCATCCAGTAATCTTTGAGGCTTGTAAAAGGTCTCTGAGGGTAAGTGGATTGTTTATTTGTTTGGGTAGAAAGTAAGTTTCTTGGAAAAACCCATTTTTGATATTAGAAGAATAACAGAAAGTACATTCTAGCCTCCCCAGTGAATCATAGAAGCATGAAACCGTTGGAAAGATGAGACTCTATGAACAGTTTAACTCATGTTGCACATTTAATCTAACTTTTTCTTTTCTTACTAGAATTTTACTTTGTTTAAACACACACATATACTCACTTACATGAAAACTGTAAGTAGTCATTGCCTGCATTTTAGTGTAAAATCAGATTATTTATTTATTTTTGAAATGCTTTTCTCAAAACAATTTTATTGTGAGCAGATATCATATCATTTCATAGTTCAATCACATCAAGCAGTATTGTATAATTGCTACCACAATCATTTTCAAAGCATTCTCTTCCTTCTTGAATTCCTTCACATCAGCTCCCCTTGACCACCCCTTCCCTACTGTATCCCCCACTCTCACCCCTGGAAACTGTATTCTGCTTGTTGTCGCTATAAAGTCATCAACCCTGGGTTTCATAGACTGAAACACAGAAAAATGTCTGACCAAAATTTATGAAAGCTGTCCCCAATGACAAAATATATCTGAGATGAACCCCATTATGAAAACAAACAAAACAAAAACCATAGAAAATGTTGAAAATCAGATCGGGCCCCACATGAATCACAGAACGGGGTGGGGGCGGGGGAAACCAAGTGACAAGTTCCTAACTACTCAAGTCAGGTCTACCAATTAATCATCTCTCCAATACACTCTATTTGGTATCCAGTTTCTTCCCACCCCTCTACTATAGACTGAGGGAAATCACCAGAGGCTTATTTCCTGCATAGGTCTCAAAAATGTATCTTGGGCTTCTGCTCTCATCCATAGCCTTCTGTAAACCAGAATCTCACAAAGTAGCCTCTGATACTAGTCCCTCCTTCAGCTGCAGATTTTTTTGATTTACAATCCTTTGGCACTGATGCTGGTGTGCTTCTTCCATGGACACTTAGTTGGCATCTCACTTATATGCATGCTAGAAAACAAGCCTTGAAGACCACAAACACTATTTTATCTCATAGCTGGGCACCATCTCATTCTTCACCCATATCTATAGCTCCCATGTCTTCCTGTTTTCTGGATATATATAATATATATAATATTTAGATTTTGTTTTAGTGTAGAGCACATCTCAGGGAAAAGTGCCGCACATATAGCTATAAACCTTTTTTTTGGGGGGGGCTGTAAAAAATAAATAAACCTGAAATTGCTTTAGTTATGCAGCCTCAACTTGAGGAATCCATACAGGCAAAGAGTTCTGTTCTCTCAGAGGGGTTTCTTGAATGTGGCTGCCCGATTTCTCATCCTCTGCAGCCTCCTACAACACTGCATTTGCAAGTTGAGACCTGGAGGGATGGTAATACCTGGAGGCTCAGAGAGCCTCTGATTTCAGGCGAGCCTGGGCTCTGGCCTCAGGTGGCCTGTCGATATTTTAGATACATCTAGATCAGCAAACCTTGCAGTCTTTGAGGCTCTGAATGTGTAGAAATTGCCAAAGACTTTCTATTGTTGCTTTCCTTTCTTATTCTTAGAAAGGTCTGCTCCTGGCTCCCCCACCACCACCTGAGGCAGAGTGGTACTCCCTGGTCTGAAGGCCTGAGCCCTGGCCTCGGGTGTATGCTGCAGACAGATAGATGGGATGCTAGGGGAGAAGGCTCAAGCTGATCTAGAGAGGAGAGGGGAAGGAAAGGAAAAAAACCAGGAGACCAACAGAAAACTCAAAACTCAAACCCCAAACCCTACCCCACACCACAACAATATTCAGGCCGGACTCAGGAAAACACCAGTCCCTCAAGCTAGAAACAAGCCAAAAGTGGTCTGACATGGCAACTTGTAGCTGCTCCATATGGTCACATGCATATACTGGAAAGAAGCAACCCAGCAAAGAGGTGTTCTTTTGACAAGCAAGAGTGGTCAGGACCATGGCAGCCCGAAGGAAGTGTAGGCAGAGCATGCCGGTGGGCTCCGTGGTGGCCCAGGGACTCAGCACTAGCTTTGGGGATGCAGGCATGGGAACTGCCTGTGCCCCACTGAGCCTGCCTGAACAACTCTCTCACAGGAGGAGATATGGGGTTTGCATGACCTTCCAGATCCCTGAGAGCAGGTGGCAGTGGCAGGGCAGCAGAACCAGGGCTGAGCGGCGTTCAGGCAGAGCTGACAAAGCTCCCAGAGAGCGCAACCAAGAGTTGAGATCAGTGGAGAAAGAGGAAAATCAAACTTTAAGATACTGAACCGATTAAAAACTTGAACCAAACCAAGAATTTTCTCAAAGGTTTTTAGCTTTTAAATAAACAGTCTGGCACAGCCCCCATTTGAAGACCACTGGCTCTCCTGCCCCAACACCTCTACTGGCCACTTCCATGTTAGCCTCTGTGCTCAACCGACACGGACAGCATTTCCATCCAGGAGGAAAGTCAAGAACATGAGGAGCAACCTAGGTCCTACACAATTCTCTTCTTCAGCCTCTGAGCCAACAAACCAATGGAGAGAATATCTGATTAAAAAGAAAGCAACTTCTTAAAAAAAATTTTTTTTTTTATTGTGGGCTCTTACAGCTACTACAACATTCAGTACATCATTTGTATCAAGCACATTTGCACACATGTTTCCACATACATTTCCGAACATTTTCCACTTGAGCCCTTGGTACAAGCTCCTCTTTAAAAAACAAAACAAAACAAAACAAAAAACCTCCCGCTTCCCCTCCCCCCCCTTTTATTAATGAATCATTTTATTGGGGGCCCATACAACGCCCGTCACAATCCCTAACAGCATCAGTTGTATGCAGGCCACTTTGACACACCCATTGCCATCATCACTCTCAAAACATTCTCCCTCCTTCCAGGCCCCCATTATCAGCAAGAAAGAAAGTAGAGGGAGGGAGAGTAGGGAGAGAAGGGAAATGTGAGGAGCTGATACCAAGGGCTTAAGTAGAAGGAGATGTTTCGAGAATGATGATGGCAACAAATGTACAAATGTGCTTTGCATACAATAGATGTATGTATTGGTTGTGATAAGAGTTGTGTGAGCTCCCAATAAAATGATCTTTAAAAAGAAAGCAACCCAAACAAAACCCAGCAAAAACAAAATTGAAGCAAAAAGGAGGGGCAGCTACTGTAGACTTTCCCAGAGTTCCCTGAGGGCTGCAGGCAGCAGGCCTCAGTGTCTCCTCATTGCCACCTTCCAGGCAGGGCTGCCTGGCCTCAGTCCAAGCGGCTGGTGTGTGGGCAGCAGAGCATACAGAGAGAGCGCCCCTTGTGTACCCGCGGGTGCAGGACCATGGACAGCGCAGGGTCTACTTTGCTTTGGGACTGCTGGCCTGCAGAGCTCAGTTCCAGTGGTTTCCCAACAGGGGGTCTGAAACCTACCCGGGCGGCAGTTTGGAGCTGATAAGGGACTATGCTTCCAACGTGGGTGCACCCAATCTCGTCTTCCTGACTGCTGGGCGCTCCTCCATGTCCCAGGCCATATGCAGTGTGTGATATCAGCAGCGTAGCCACATGTTTCAGTGGTACAAGGAAGCCAGACAACTTCTTTTGTCACCGACATCCCAGACTTTTCCCAATATGACACCTTGGACATCACAAGGCTCTGTCGCCATCTCCATTCACAATCTCCATTGATCCATGGAAAGGAGACGAAGGACCTGCCCGTTATATGAAGAGGGTCCCAGGTTCCCTGCTCTCACCTTGTAGCCTCAAAGCCCGCATAGCCAAAGCTTCAGTGTCCTGATCCTGTTGCTTAATTCATTGCTTCACCAAGGGGGCAGGGCAGCTGCAGTCCAGATGTTTCCAGGGTTAATGAAACACATCCCCAGATGTTGACCTGAGCATCCATTGTTTGGCTTTGATTCTCTGGGGGTCAGGGCAAGCGCTGGGCCTGAGCAAGAACTGAAGCTCTGCTTCCGACAAAACTACCAGCCTCAAGGGCAGCTCAAGTGATCCCCTCTTTGTTTTGTTTTCGCCAAGACAGGAAACTGTTTTACAAAGACCAGTGGGCTCTTTGGCAGTCAAGAGGGGAGAAAGTGGAAGATTGTGTTGAACTGTTTCTGACTCAACCACTACCGTGCGCTACTCCCCGGAAGTCACCTCTGCACACACTGACAAGACACACACAGACACACACACTCACCCCACGCCAAGGGAACAGAAACTGCATATCTTTAAGTACTCTCAAGACCCTTCTTCTGTGAGTATTTCCATCCACCTGTCAAGAAACCCGACAGACAGCACAGCGGGCCCCCTCTCAGTGACCGGTACTTTAACAGAACACAGGGAAGCTGATCCAAGCTTCCTAAAAACCAGCCCCATTGCCTTTTAGGGGAAAAAGATGCCTTCAGATGAATTCTGTCACATCGCTGATGGGGTCCAGCTGCCTAGGAGACAGAAGCCAACCCACTCCTGGCCTCTTGCCACCACATTTTGGTGGAGACTGCCCTTTCTCCTAACTCCTCCTGTTTTTGAGTTTTTAAATCCATGCTCTATCTACTGTATTATCGTGTTCCAGCAAACCAGTGGCTAACATTCTCCGTGAATATTAGTGTACAATTTCTCTAACAACTGACTCCCATTGCTGTGCAAATACCGTCCAGCCACGAAAGGGTTTATTCTGTATAAGCAAATAATTCAGGTATTACAATATGGAGATAGCCTACGCTGGCCCCAAATCTCTCTCTTCATAGTGTTTTAAAAATTAGTACTTATCAATGCCAATATTAACGGAAAATCTTTATGCTCCCAGAAGGTGATCAATAAGGCTCAATGCCATAAATTATCAAGGAGATCTCTTAAGGGAGCCAAACACAGATTAAGAAAGCAGAATCAGATTATTTTTTATGTTTATACTTCTGTTTTGGTTTGTTTTTAAATATCAAAAATGTGTTATGTTGAGCAAATATCTTTGAGATTTTCCTTTTCCTTTTTGTTGTGAATCATAATGTGAATATCCTTTTATGTCAGTAAATATTTTTCTGCATAGTTACATGGCTGGATAAGTTAATGGAGTGCTTTCCAGGGCCATACATATGCCAATTATTTCACAGTCCCTTTCAAAATGTAATCTTGATAATAACTCTCAGGTTGTTATTATTATTATTCTCATTTTAAAGCCAATAAAATGAAATTTAAGCTCAATATCATCAAATTCTATAAAATCTCTTACCTAAGTACACAAATTTTAAAAGTAATGAAAAGTAAGGAAATCTTAAAAATAAGAGTTTAACCTCATGTTTTTAAATTTCAGAGTTTATATGATCTGAATTGTAAGCACTTAACTTTTCCTTTGTGTATATATACCACAATATTTAACCTTTCTCAGATGTTAGATTTCTAAAATCTTTCTTTCTTTGGAATAATTATTCTATTATAAACAGCTCTTTGATACGTGTGTTAGTCTGGGTAGACTAGAGAAACAAATTCATAGACACACATATAGATATAAGGGTAAGGTTTGTATACAAGAAGAATGGAACATTGAGAAAGCATCCCAACCCAGTCCAGTTCAAAGTCATAAGTTTGATATTAGCCCATTTGCCTAATACCAGTCTATAAAGTCTCCTTCTGACTCACGAAGTCACAGGTCAGTGGGTGCAGAGTCCCAGTGCTGACGGGGGTCTCCCCATGGCTCCTTGCTTCCAGGGCTCAGGGTCCATCAACAGCATTCAGTAGTGGTAGAAACAACTCAGCACTAGCAGGGCTCTACATTTGGCTTCTTCAGCTTCAGAGGTCTGGCTCCATCAGGGTAAAGCCATGTGGCTTCTCCTCCAGCTACTTCAGCTCCTGAAACACTGCCATCTTGTCTTCTCCATAATTCTTCATCTCTGAGACTGACTCTCAACTACTGGGGAGGCGGGGGAGATGGCCTCTCATATTCCCGAGGGAAATACCACAAGATTTCCCAGAAGTCTCTAGAGAAAGCCATGCCTACACAGAGTCCTCATTGGCTACTCAATGGCTATCTCCAGATTAACAGGCTAGACTCCACCCCTACCTCCCAATCATGAAATTGACATAGCACATGACCGCCATAATACATATCTGTGTAGCATGACTCAAAGATGAAATAAATGCTAGGTATATCAGCTGTGAACGACACGGGCAAGATCTCTCTTCAAAATCTGACCCTTTGGAGTTAAGTAAAGTTACAATGCAAGTTCCGGTCAATGAGATAGCAGCCAAGATGACTTATGTTATGGTGAGTGTGTTTAGAACTCATTGTAATACTATATTAACTCTCTTTTCGGCTTAATGCATACTGCCACTTCAATGTTTGGAGTGTGAGGCCAAGTATGAAGTAGCCAATCACACACTGTCTCCAATTGCCTAAATAGCTTCATAACTTACTTCCACTGATGTATTCTGAAGCAGAAGCTTGAGCAGTAACAGAATAAAAATTGTGTTAAATCACGAAGAGGATTAAACTGTTATAATATTCAATATTAATCTGTGGGAATTAGACAATACCTAGCAAAAACCACATTTACTCACTTAGTTAGCGATCTACTATCTAGGACCCCATCCCAGTCGTACTTGGTAAAGACATAAAAAAAAACAGGAAGAAGGGAAAATAGAGGTGAGAGGAAAGAAGGAGAGGGAAGGAAAAGGGAAAAAGAAATGGTACAGAAGGAAAAGACTGATGGAAAGAAGAAGAGAAAAGGAGTGAATTAGTATGTATTCGTAAGACTACTAATTCTAGGGAAAATGACTTCCGATTATTTTTGAATAATACAACTTATCTGTCAATTATTGTGCCGTGCTGGCTTGTGTGTTGTTGTGATGCTGGAAGCTATGCCAATGATATTTCTAAAGAAAAGTGACCCAACAGGATATTCAAACTATAAAATGATTGTTATTGATATCACATGCAAGTTAAATTTTGCTTACGATCACCCACAATGGTTTCAGCAACACATTGACAGGTGACAGCCAGACGTTTCAGACAGACTCAGAAGAGGACATGGAACAAGGGTGATCGTTACTGAACTCAGATAGCTTTTACATAAAGCAGAGAATACCAAAATGATGTTTACAGTTGTTTTTGAAAGTAAACAAGCAGCCATCTAGCTCAGAAGCAACAAAGCCCACATGGAAGTAGCACACCAGTATGTGTGACCATGACGTGTCAAAGGGATTAGTAATCAGGCTTCAAGAAGTAAAAATCATATCATTGCATACCCACCTTCCTGATATACTCACTGACGAAAAATGTGTGTATAAGCAAATGTGATGAAGAAAGCTGATGGTGCCCAGCTATCAAAAGATATAATGTCTAGGGTCTTAAAGGCTTGAAAGTAAACAAGCTGCCATCTAGCTCAGAAACAACAAAGCCCACATGGAAGAAGCATGCCAGCCTGTGTGATGATGATGTATTCAAGGGACCAGGTATCAGACATCAAAGAACTAAAAATTATATCATTATAAATGAGGGAGAGTACAGATTAGGAACCCAAAGCCCACCAATGGTTAAAGCGACAGCCCTCTAAAGAGGGGTTATTAGGAGATGAGCCAGTCAAGGTACAGTGTAGCAACAATGAAATCTGCAACTTTCCTCCAGTTCTCAAATACTTCCTCTACCCACTATCATGATCCCAATTCTACCTTACAAATCCAGCAAGACAAGGGGGCGTACACTCGAGCCAGAAACGGGTAATTCAGGACAGATGATCCTTTCAGGACCAGGGGTTCATGTTTTGAGAATGATGAGGGCAACAAATGTGCAAATGTGGTCTGCAAACAATTGACATATGTATTGATCATTATTAGCTTAAAAAATCATTTTATTGGGACTCATAAAACTTCCACTCATGATCAATACATATGTAAATTGTATGCAGACCACATTTGCACATTTGTTGCTATCATCATTTTCGAAATATCCTCCTTCTACCTAGGCTCCCGGTACCAGTTCCCCATATTTCTGCTTCATCCCCACTGCCTCTCTTCCATGAACCCTTAATAATTTATAAATTTTCATTATTTTGTCATGATATACTATCCGAAGTGTCCCTTCACCCACTTTCTCATTGTCCATACCCCAGAGAGGAGATCATATTTAGATCCCTACAATAGGTTCCCCCTTTCTACTCCACCTTCCCTCCACCTTCCTGGCATCACCAGTCTCCCCTGATCCTGAAAGGATCATCTGTTCTGAATTACCCCTGTTTGCATAATCAGTGAAACAAAAGTAAACATCTTTTAAAAGTAATTTTTCGGGGGCTCTTACAACTCTTATAACATTTCTTTTCTTTTGTAACAACTCATAACATTTCATACATCGAATGTATCAAGCATATATGTACATATGTTGCCATCATTTCCAATGCATTGATTAAGCAAACAAATTCGACTGTGTAATCATAATACACATTTTTCCTTGAGAAAAATGGAAAATGGAAATTCCAGAACACTTCATTGTGCTCATTTGAAAATTGTGTGTAGACAATTCTTGAGGCGGTTATGCAAACATGATGTTATGAAATCAGGAAAGGTATGTGTCACGGTTCGATCCTCTCACCATACTTGTTCAATCTATATATTGAGCAAATCATTGGAGAAGCTGAATGATATGAAGAGGAAGGTGGCATCAGGATTGGAGGAAGGTTTATTTAACAACCGGCGACATGCAAGTGACACAACCATGCTTCCTGGGAGTGATGAGGAATTGAAGCATTTGCTGATGAAGGTCAAGGATTATAGCCTTCAGTGTGGATCACCACGCAATGTAAAGGAGACCAAAATCCACACAAATGGACCAATAGGAAACATCATGATAAATGGAGGAAAAGACTAAAGTGTCAATGACTTGGGCTTATTTGGATCCACAATCAATGCTCATGGAAACAGTCATCAATAGATCAAAGTATACATTGCATCAGGTAAATCTTCTGCACAAGACCTCGAGTATTTAGAGCAAGGATGTTTCATTGAGAACAAATCTGTGGTCTTCTCCATTGCCTTATATGCATGCAAAAGTTGGATATTGAATAAGGAACACCATAGAAGAATTGATGTACTTGAACTGTGGTGCTGCAGAAGAATATTGAAAGTAACAAACTGTTAAAAGGACAAACCACACTGTATTGGATTAAGTATGGTCAGAGTGCTCCTGCCAGGCATGGATAGCAAGACTGCATCTTACATTCTTGGGGCATAGTATCAGGAGATATCCGTCTCTTGAGAAGGGCATCATGTTTGGTAAAGTGGAAAGGTGGAGAAAAAGGGGAAGGCCCTCAAAAAGATGGCCTGGCACAGAGGCTGCAACATTGCACTCAGGCCCAGAACAATTGTGAGGAGAGTGTGGACCATGCGGTGTGTCCTTCTGCAGTGTATAGGGTCACTGTGGGTCAGAACTCACTCGATGACATCTAACAGCAACAATATTTTTGAACAAAAACATGAAGAACTCTACCCCATCTTTTACTTTTTAAGAATTGCTCTTCCTTCTTTGTGTTAGAAATGAAAATAGCACCTACTGACTTGGGAAACATGTCTTTCTGTTTATTTGTTTATATTCTTTCTCATTTATGCATACATGTATGCATCCTCCTGATTCAGAGGAAGCTCAGAGTAGGTTTCTATATTATAGTCTATATTCTTATATGACTGTCTAGAATCTATTAGATGATATTAAGGCTTAATATCTATGAAGAAATAGATATTATTCTGATTTATATGTCTAACATGCAAGCTGTAGCACTAGGAAATCAAGAGTTTAACCTTTCCATGATTCATGGGACATAACTCTCCCTGGATATGTTCAGGTTTCTTGGGAATCTTTTGTCCCAGTTGTGGTTTGTACTACCATCTGGCAGAAATCTTCATAGCTGCATGAATCTGAGGAAATGGTTAACCTCACAAACCCTACCATTTGCATCCACTTAGGACTTATGTACCCACATAATTCTATCAAAATCCATATTACCTAAAAGATAAATACATTTTCTTAATTTTAGTATACCTTCTCTATTTTAGCTCAGATTCTAAGCACTGTTTGCATCAGACTAAGATTTACAGTTGGACCCTTACATTCATTTTCAATATCCATATGGATATTCATATGCCTCCCCTGAGTTCTTTTTGACCCTTGACCAGCAATGTAAAAAACCTTATTCTTAGGCAGAATAAACTTCTGCAGCTTCCCTGGTCATCTCAGGGAGGGACAATATAGACCTCAGGAATTTGCCTGGGCATGCCTATGTTGAAATTGTAGTAGGAAGGTCACATAAGCATGAGTCATACTCCAGTCAATGTGATAAGAGGACCCAGCACCAATTTCAGAAGCTACAATAGTTTATGTATCCCAAGCTTGGTCTCTTTCCAAATTCTGTAATGCTAGCTACAATTGTGATTAATAGATCTGTTGCCAATTAGAATTGTGTGATAGTTTCCTTTGTTTTGCATGTCCCATTTACGTAGGTCTGGTGGTGCTGTAGGGTAAGCATTAGACTGCTAATTGCAGATGGTTCAAATTTACCAAGTGTTTCTCAGGAGAAACACTTTTTTTAATAGCTTCCTTTTTTTAATAGCTTCAGAAACCCTGTACAGAATCACCATGACTCAGAATTGGCAGTGGATCTGTGTCAATTTGACTGGGTCAGTATTTTTAGTGTTCTGGCAGGTAAGATTTAGAAATCTCCTCTGACCTCACCTAATACAATGGAATTCTCTCCATAATGTCATCTGCTATGAACAGCCTATGAGTTGGAAGAAGATCTGGGCGGGATGCTGCACTTGTATTCAGATCATAGCCCTGATGCAACTAGTATAAATGAAGTTTTGGGTCCATAGAAATGGAAACTCTCATCTTCTTTGTTGCTGGGTGTGATGAGTAGTTCTTTTATGCCAACATGGCCACAGAAGATTGGTGGGTCTGTTATGACAGCACGACCAATGAACACATGGGATGAATTGAAGGGCAGGGATAGGAAGGGCTCAGCGAGTCCCTCTCTCTCTCTTGCTTCTGGATCTTCGGACCAGAGAGCTGCCTTGTTCGTCCTGTGCCTTGACCTCCAAGCAACACTACCCGTGGGACACCTAATCGTGGACTGTGGAGCTGTGAGTAGAGGTTCCTTCAAGCCCTACTTCGCCATGCTCCTGGGATATACATCTCTTGAACTAGGGACTGTTGGACTCTGTCATGTGGCTGACTATCGGTGACCTGCTCTGCTATTTGCTGCCTGTGACCAGATAGCCTGAATTGCTCTACAGAGGACTACTCAGCGGCCCTCAAGACTTGAAGGACTTCTTGACTTCTAGCTGCTTCACGCAAGTGAGTTGCACCGAGCAATCTGTACTGTTTTATAGATAGTTAACTGTTTCTTTCTTATCTTATATACATTTCTCTCTCTATAAATATATAAAAAGAATTACTAATGTCCTGATTTTATTTCTCTAAGAGAACCCTGCCTGACACAAGTGGTACCAGGAGTGCAGCTGAATGGCAGATCTAGAGCAGTGTCAGAAGCCAAAGTGAGGACATTGATAGGAAAAAATTGGGACCCTGAAACATGGGATGGGAATATATGGGTTGATGATCCACAAGAGGAGGATATTATGCCACCATTAGAAACAAGTGAACCAGCCCAGTCAACAGATCTGCCCCTTCCAGCTGAAGATAGTAGTCTACTATCAACAAAACAACCCACCCCTGAGCAGATCAACCAATCTACTCAAGGTGAAATGCCAGGTGGGGCTGCATCTCTACCATTGCCTGAGGGAGATGACTTACAAGATAATGCTGAGAACACCCAGGAAACACCCTCACCATTGTTAGTTTCTGCTAGACCTATAACTAAAATTAAGGCAAGGAAAGCTCTTAAGGGTGAGGCCGAGGTGATTACTCAAGAAGAAGTATGCTATACTCACAAAGAACTTCTCGAGCTTTCAAATATGTGCAAGCAAAAGCCTTGGGGAGTATCCCTGGGAATGGTTACTGAGGGTGTGGGATACTGGTGCAAGAAATGTAATATTAGATCAGTCTGAGTTTCTGGATATGGGACCCCCTAAGCACCGACTCTTCTTTCAATGTCTCCGTGAGAGAGGCTAAGAGAGGATCCAACTCCTTATTTGGCTGGTTTACTGATGCATGGGCTGCCAGATGGCCTAGATTAGACCAACTTGAGGTGCCTGACCTACCTTGGAACACTGTAGAAGAAGGCATCCAAAAGCTGAGGGAAATTGGTATGGTGGAATGGATCTAACAGGATACTCCCATAGACCCCAAAAGGGGATGTCCTGAGGACATATTCTTGACTACAATCATAAGGAATAAGTTTGTGAGGTGGGCCCCAGCATCTTTGAAGACTCCTATAATTGCTTTGTTGTGTGCACCAGGATTAACAGTGGGAACTTGCCTTAAGTGAACTCCGACATTTGCCCACGATGGGGCTGATTGGACTCCGTGGCAACAGAGGGCAAGTGTCAGCAGTGAATCAACAAGGACAGAGTGGATATGGTTATAATAGACAACAAGGCTTTTGTCGTAATCAAAGCAACCTGTCTCATGTGGAATTGTGGGATAGGCTATTTAGTCACGATGTCCCTAGGAGTGAAATAGATGGGAAACCTGTTAAATATTTATGTGATCTATACAGTCAGAAGAATGCTGGATCAGGTGAACAGAGGGCTAGGCAGTCATGATCACTCAACCAATTCCCAGGCCTGAGCCAGTTTACAGACCCACAGCCACTTGAATGAGGGGAAGTCCGGGTCCCTTGGAAGAGGGACCCTGCCACATCACTGAAGGTTTATGCTGTTACTCTTTCTTCTAGCCTTCCCCAAAGGGACCTGTGGCCTTTCACAAGAGTGACTGTTCGTTGGGGGAAAGGAAATAATCAAACTTTTTGGGGATTCCTGGACACTGGCTCTGAACTGACACTAATTCCAGGGGACCCAAAGTGTTTCGAAGTCCCGCCAGTCAGATTGGGGGCTGATGGAGGCCAAGTCATTAATGGAGTTTTAGCTCAGGTATGCCTCACTGTGGGCCAGTAGGTCCCAAAACCAACCTGTTGTTATTTCCCCAGTTCCAGAATGCATCATTGGAATAGACATACTTAGTAACTGGCAGAACCGCCACATTGGATCCCTGAAATGTGGAATAAGGGCTATCATAGTGGGAAAGGCCAAATGGAAACAATTAGAATTGCCATTGCCTAGGAAAATAGTAAACCAAAAGCAATACCACATTCCTGGAGGAATTGCAGAGATCAGTGCCACCATCAAAGACTTGAAAGATGCAGGGGTTGTGATTCCTACCACATCTCCTTTTAACTCACCCATTTGACCTGAAAAGAAGACAGATGGATCCTGGAGAATGACAGTGGATTATCGTAAGCTTAACCAGGTGGTGACTCCAATTGCAGCTGCAGTTCCAGATGTGGTCTCATTGCTTGAGCAAATTAATACTTCTCCTGGTACTTGGTATGCAGCTATTGATCTGGCCAATGCCTTCTTCTCCATACCAATTTCAAAGGATCACCAAATGCAGTTTGCCTTCAGCTGGCAGGGGCAACAGTACACTTTCACAACTCTCCCCCAGGGGTACATCAACTCTTCTGCCCTGTGCCATAATTTAGTCCGAAGGGACCTCAATCTCCTGTCTATTCCACAAAATGTCACACTAGTCCATTATATTGATGACGCTATGCTAATTGGACCCACTAAGGAGGATGTATCAAAGACTTTAGATTCATTAGTACAGCATCTGTGTATAAGAGGTCGGGAAATTAACCCAACAAAGATTCAAGCACCCTCCACCTCGGTAAAATTTCTAGGGGCCCAGTGGTGTGGAGCATGTCGAGATATCCCCACTAAAGTGAAAAACAAGCTATTGCATCTGGCTCCCCCAACAACGAAACAGGAGGCACAACGCCTAGTGGGCCTTTTTGGATTTTGGAGGCAACATATCCCTCACTAGGGTGTTCTACTTCGACCTATTTATCAGGTGACACGAAAGGCCTCCAATTTTGAGTGGGGCCTAGAACAAGAAAAGGCTCTGCAACAGGTTCAGGCTGCCGAGCAAGCTGCTTTGCCACTGGGACCATATGATCCAGCTGACCCAATGTTGTTAGAGTGGAGTCAGTTGCAGTGTGGAGTCTTTGGCAGATCCCTATTGGTGAATCACAGTGTAGACCATTGGGATTTTGGAGCAAAGTCCTGCCATCTTCTGCAGACAATTACTCCCCCTTTGAAAAACAGCTGTTGGTCTGTTATTGGGCTTTGGTGGAGACTGAACGCCTCACCTTGGGCCACCAAGTCACCATGAGGCCTGAACTACCCATCATGAACTGGGTATTGTCTGATTCACAGAGTCATAAAGTTGGATATGCGCAGCAACACTCCATTGTTAAATGGAAGTGGTACATACGAGATAGGGCCAGAACAGGACCTGAAGGTATAAGTAAGCTGCATGAAGAAGTGGCCCAAATGCCCACAGTCCCCACTCCAGTCACATTACCTTCTCTTTCTAAATCTGCACCCACGGCCTCCTGGGGGTTCCTTATAATAATAATTTGACTAAAGAACAGAAAAGTCATGCTTGGTTCACAGATGGCTCTGCACGATATGCAGGTGCCACTTGTAAGTGGACAGCAGCAGCGCTACAGCCCCTTTCTGGGATCTCCCTGAAAGATAGCGGTGAAGTAAAATCCTCCCAATGGGCAGAACTTTGAGCAGTGCACCTGGCCATTTAGTTCACCTACAAGGAAAAGTGGCCAGATGTGAGACTGTATACTGATTCATGGGCTGTGGCTAACCGCTTGGCTGGATGATCAGGGACTTGGAAGGAACATGATTGGAAGATTGATGACAAGGAGGTGTGGGGAAGAGGTATGTGGATGGATCTCTCTGAATGGGCCAAAAAAGTAAATGTAATTGTGTCTCATGTGAATACTCATCAAAGGGTTACCTCTGAAGAGGAGGGCTTTAACAATCAAATAGATAAGATGACACGCGCTGTGGAGACTGGCCCTCCTCTTTCCTCTGCCACTCCTGCTATTGCCCAATGAGCACATGAACAAAGTGGACATGGTGGCAGGGATGGAGGTTATGCATGGGTACAGCCACATGGACTTCCACTCACCAAGGCTGACTTGGCCACAGCCACTGCTGAGTGCCCTATTTGCCAGCAGCAGAAACCGACGTTAAGTCCAAGGTACAGATCCATTCCTCGGGGAGATCAACCGGTAACTTGGTGGCATGTTGATTATATAGGACCACTCCCATCCTGGAGGGGGCAGTACTTTGTTCTGACTGGAATAGACACATATTCTGGATATGGATTGCTTTCCCTGCACGCAATGCTTCTGCCCAAACCACCATTCGTGGACTTGCAGAATGCCTCATCCACCGTGATGGCATCCCACATAGCATTGCTTCAGATCAAGGAACTCACTTTACAGCAAATTCAGTGTGGCAATGGGCCCATGCCCATGGAATCCACTGGCCATATCATGCTCCTCATCACCCTGAAGCAGCTGACTTGATAGAACGATGGAATGGCCTCCTGAAGATACAACTGGGATGCAAACTACGTGGCAACAACTTGCGAGGCTGAGGCAAAGTTCTCCAGGAAGCTGTATATGCTTTAAACCAGCGCCCAATATATGGTGCTGTGTCTCCAATAGCCGGGATTCATGGGTCCATGAACCACAGGGTGGAAACTGGAGTGACACCACTCACTATTACTCCTAGTGACCCACTTGCAGCATTTTTGCTTCCTGTCCCAGCAGCCCTATGTTCTTTGGGACTGGAGGTCCTGTTCCCAAAGGAAGGAACTCTCCCAACTAGAAACACAGCACGGATTCCATTGAACTGGCAAATGAGAATGCCCCCTGGCCACTTTGGGCTTCTCATGCCTTTGGATCAACAGATCAGGAAGGGTGTCACTGTACTGAGTGGTGCGATTGATGCAGATTATCAAGAAGAAATTGGACTGGCGTTGCATAATGGGGGTAAAGAGGAATATATCTGGAATCCAAGAAATCCCATAGGCCGACTCTTAGTGCTACCATGCCCTGTGATAAAAGTAAATGGTAAATTACAGTAACCCCATCATGACAGGACATCTAATGACCTAGACCCCTCAGGAATGAAGGTCTGGGTCACTGCACCAGGCAAAAAACCACAACCAGCTGAAGTGATTGCTGAGGGCAAAGGTAATACAGAATGGATAGTAGAAGAAGGTAGTTCTACCTACCAATTACGACCACGTGATCAATTGCAGAAGC
>PVJH01025767.1:0-31016 GCA_004026705.1 Nesogale talazaci | reverse complement strand
AGTGAGCTTCCCCAACTCTCAGTCTTGACAGGATCTGACAGCCTCATCTGTCTCCTGGGTAGGGACTAGCGCGTTTGAACCGGTGACCTTGAGGCTGGCGGTCCGTGAGCCCTTAGCATGGGCCCACCAAAGCTCCTCTCTCCCCGAGTTGCCAGAGACTGAAAGTATGGGAACAAATTCCCAGGGGTTCCACTTAACCAATCTAGATCAAAGACCCCCATGATTTCAGCTTGTGACTCCCCCAAACCTGTTATTTTTAGGGAATATGTCCACAAAGAGCCATCAGATTCAAATGGGATCTCCACTACCACCACCACCACACATACCCCTTGAATTAAGCACTAAGAATTCTTATATTTCTCTGTGACATTCGATTCATATGTTACGAGGAGGCACTGGGAAGGTTATGGGTGATATCCCTTTATCTTTTCATTCTATTTCCCCATGAACCTTCTGAAGCCCTGACTGACCCCTGACACATTCCTCTCTACTTCATTGTCTTCCCTCCCCATAGAGCACTTTACAGTAAGAGGCCTGCAAGTCATGTCTCTGCACTGGGTTCAACGACACTAAGCTTCACATTCTCCAAACCTGGAATAAGAGGAAAATCAGAGGGGTCCAAAAAAGAGGAACATCCCTTTTAAGTTTCTTTTTGCATGGAAACAAGACATGCCTTTTGACAGAACTGCATACCTGTTGTGTTCTTAAAACAAACAAATAAACAAAAACTACTGCTGTTGCGTTCATTCCTATCCATAGTGGCCTACGAGAGAGAGTGTCTCCCAGACTGTAGGGCTTTCCAGGTGCACACTTCTCCACAACTCGCTAGAGGAGATCAGTGGGTTTGAACTACTGCCTCTGAGGTTAGCCGCCCAAAGCTTACCAGGGCTTCGTGTCCTATTGAATTATGATTGTTTGCCAGAACTTGACACACAAGCGGTGCCTGGGATTCTTGCCATCGCTGCGGCGGATTTATGGCCCGGTTGTCAGTGACCAAGTATTGATGAAGTCTATTGAATTTGTCAGCATCACTGGTGGGAGAAGTTGTATTAGCACAACGAATGGAAAACGGAATGAGAGAGACTAGGGCCTTTATGAAACGTTAATGCCCTTTAAATCTGATCATGATAAGCCTGGGTGTGGAACCACTCATTGGAAGACAGGCTTAATCCCTGCTGTCCATGGTGGCTTGAGTGTCCATGTCCAGGGGCACCCCAACTTCGCAATGAAAAGAACTTCTGAGAACGGCAGCCGGCTCGTTCAGGAGGGTGGCTAGGTTAAAGCAGGAGATAACATGGAGGTGTCGAGAAGAGGAGATCAAGAGACTTCATCTCTGTTTGTAATAAGGTGCTGCTAGTTCCCTATTTCAGCAGTACTGTGGTGGCTGCCATGTTGCTCTGAAGCTATGGCTCAGGGTTTCAAATATCAGCAAGGCCCATCAGCCAGCGGCTCTCCTGTGGACCCCAACAAAACACCTTCTGATATGATGCATTTTCAAAGGAGCATTCCGTGCACTGAATGAAATATTACCCATTCATTTGGGAACATTGCCGTACTCTGCTAGCCAGGGGAATAGAGACGGAAATGCAGTTTTCGACCAGAATGAACATCTTGACCTTTCCGTGAGTTTCTCCTGTTCCTCTGCCACACAGATGGGTGGATGGACAGGGCAAGCCTGTCGTCAAAGACTTTCTTGACATGTTAAAAAGCAAAAATGTCACTGTGAGGACTGAGATGCAGCGGGCTGAGCAGTACTATTTACAGTGGCCTCGTGTGCAGGGGAAAGCCGGATCACGAGTGAGGAAGACGGAAGGAGAAGTGAAGCCTTTGAGCGGAGGGATCCGCGAAGGATGACACACCCACCGTCAGCCGGAAGAACGAACAGATCCTTCTCGGAAGAGAGCGGCCACGATGCGCCTTAGAATCAAGCAGGGCGAGGCTCTGTCTCATCCCTGTGGACAGGGGAGCAGGGGGGACCAGTCCTTAGAAAGGACATCTTGCTTGGGGAAGTGAAGGGTCCCTTAAAAAAGAGGAAGATCCTCCCTGAGGTTGACTGACAGGGGCTGTGAGGGTGGTGTGTCGCCAAGAATCCGGACTGCCAGGAGGACAATGCAAGCTAGTGGAAGTGATGCTGCCACACCTGTCCGAACAGCCAGAGAAGGGGGACCCAGAAGATTAAAAAATAGCCATATGGCTTTAGAAGGGATGTTTTCTTATCCTGCCACCTAACGGATCCTCCATTTCCATGCTTCAGAAATCCCCCCGAGGAGAAACAGACCAGTTGGAAGCTAGGCTTAGCTCCGTTCTGAGAAGTACTGGATAGAGATGGAATATGGAGTGCGTTGTGCAAAGCGACCGGGCCGTGTAGCCACCCAACACCAGCTTCTCTCTCTCTCTCTCTCTCTCTCTCTCTCTCTCTCTCGCTCTCGCTCTCGCTCTCACTCTCGCTCTCGCTCTCTCATCATCATCATCATCATCACCACCATCATCATCCTGTCTCACACTGACCTTTCTTTTTTTTAAAATTCATTTTATTGGAACTCACCCAACTCTTATCACAACCCATGCCTACATCTATTGTCTGCAGACCACATTTGTACATTCATTGCCATCATCATTCTCAAAACATCCTCCTTCTACTTAGGCCTTTGGTATCCGCTACCCAGGCCTTCTTCCTTAAAGAATGAACACCCCTCATGCAAAAGCAGTCTGGGGGACCGAAACGCAGATGCTTCTGGTGGCAGCCTGGGGTTAGGAGAAGAACTGGTCATCAGAGAAGTGGACACTGCCTGAGGGTGACAGCCACATTCATGCTGTGAACTTTCCTACGGGATCGAACAGGATTGTGGTGCCACGAGCCAGTGAGCGGTGCAAGTTCTTGATGTTCATAAATCGCATTGACTCTGTACTTTAAATAACAGAGGGCACATTATCAAGGTGCATTTTGACCTCTGAAACATACGTCATGAGCTAGGATCGGCAGACACGAGCCAGGCTGTTGTTCGGTGCTCTTCCCTCACGTCCAGTTCCAGGTGACCCAATGACCTGTGCAGCAGAACCATTGCCACGGAGTCAGTTCTGACGCCCTGTGAGCCTCTTGGACAAAAGAGAACTGTTCTCCACAGTCTCTGAGACAGACAGTCCTGGAGCCAGCTGCCTCATCCTTCTGAGGAATGTGTGGTGGGGTCGAAGCACTGGCTTTACAGAAAGTAGGCTGACACTTTGTGCATGAGGCACGAGGCCACTCATGGTTGGGTTATCAAGATTTACGCTTACCAGATGTAATCACACTACCAAGTAATAATTGTCATCTCAATGTCGTTGGTTTGTTTTTTAGGGCTTGGGGTGTCAGGAAGTTCAAATCGGTCATGGGGCCCTGAGAATTCTCAGATTCCCTGCCGGTGCTGCGGAGAGTGAGCAAAGCCCCTTCGATACTCCCGGTGGGTGTTCGGTCATTAAGAGCTGTGTGCCAACGGCGAGGAAGAATTAAAGCAACAACTGAAAATGTGGGTTGAGCCTCACTCAGAACAACTGCCTTCTCCTGACAGGACAAGTGGATGTGCGAGTTTTCCTGCGAACCCAGCTGGCTCCTCTCGGCTCCACACTGCGCCTCAGAGACTTCTGGGCTGTGGTGACCATGTCCGTACCCGCTCTGGGAGGCTTCAGCTCGGAGAACACTGAGCCTCACACCCAGCAGATGTGATGTCAGTGGCGTCCCCAGACTCATTCTTGATCACCTGGGTCTCTCCCGTTCCTATTAACATAGGGCAAAGGAAACAAACCTCAGTTCAATGGCATTCCTGAACTGAAACCCTACCTCATCACATGCTAACGTTGGAGGTGACGGTAAAGGCTCTTGAGCTCCGATTTCTGGCAGAGTCCTAGGTATGAGAGTGCTCTCTGGGGGTGCTATGGGCACTTGGAATAATCTTACACCACAAGATGTGCTGTGTGTGAACCTGCCAGGAAGGGGCCCTGCGGTATTGCAGTTACCCATTGGGCTGCTAACTGTAAGGCCAGTTGTTCAGAACTACCAGTTACGCAACAGGGAAAAAAATGAGGTTTTCAAATCCTGTCAAAGGGTGGCAGCCTCTGAAAACCCCAGGGGCAGTTCTAATCCAGACTACAGGTCAGAATAGACTCAGTGCTAGTGGCTTTGGTTGGCGCTTGGGTGGACCATGGTGGTCAACTGCTCACTGGAAGCGATGTTTGGAGTCCACTCTCTACTCTGTGGACAGAAGGCCTGGTTAGTAATCTGCTCTGTCAGGAGTTCAGAGTAGGAGGCTGAGGAGGCAATGCTCTCCTGTTACAGAGGGTCATTGTGAGTTAGACTCTGCCCCCTGCAATGCAACAATGAAGTAATTATAAGATGAAGTCATGTAATCAATAGTAGGTCAAGACGGGTCCTTACGCTGCAGAAATGTATCTAGGTGGTATGTGTTTCACACAATATTTTAAAAATGTGTGTTGGGACAACAAAGAAGGAAAACCCTAGAAGAAATCTGCTATCCATTCTTCCCACAATCTTCAGTCCACAGAGATTATAATTCCTGAAGACGTTCTCTTTTTTTTTTAATAAAGTATTGATTTGAAAATGAGTTTTCTCACAACAATGTCACAATGTTTATAGCATCACGGGTTTAGGGCTGGCATTATCAAAGCTGGTATCAGTGGATTGTGCAGATTAATAGCTTCTTGAGAAACTGCTTGGTCCCTTTCTTTAAGACCAAGGCTCCGGGCAAAAGAAAGTCAAGCATATGTGTTATGAGCACTCTGGAGGGTTCTTTCTTTAAAAATTGATGGCATCCTGGTTTTCCCAGTTATGTTTTTTTTTTAGCATAAAGACACCTTCAGCTCTGCTGACAAGCACTCATGGCTGAGCTAGGGAAGGCTTCAGAATCGGCATATGCAGGACCTCAGCAGCCATCTGTGGTCGCCACCATCAGTGGTCCCAAAACTCCGTTCTAAGTTACCTGCATTCGTTCCTTGTCTAAATGGTTTTTAAACAATGAGGTCATGGACATGCATAATCAAATACCAGCTGCATTGTTTTCTATCTCAGTGCCTAGGATGCCACCTTTGAACCAGAAGCCACACATCCACAGTCTGGTTGGGAACCAATCAAAGAGACCTTTCCACCACCGTGTGTCCCACGGAAACACAAGGACTCAGAGTTGCTGCAGCACCAACCTTCATTTCCCTGCAACTTTCTCTCTTGCTCACCATTGTCAGCGACCTTGGGGTCAACTGTTAGCAGACAGAAAAAAAACCTAGTCCGTAGCCCCTCACCACCAAGATGATGGGGAGTGATGGTGGGTGGGTCTTTCATCGCCTAGTGTTTGTAGCTTGTGGGATGCTGGAAGCTGTGCCCCCAGCAGCTCAAGTGCCAGCAGGTATGCTAACTTCTGCAGCCAAGAATCAATCACACACACAACCCAGATGCATGGAAATGATGCAGGAGTGGAATGTGAAAGTTCAAAACCAAGAAGGAGGGTCACCATAGATAGATGCTGTGACCCGCCACAATGCACTGTGTGAAACAGAATGGAAGATGCCGTGTGAATTGGACTGCACTGTAACATTTAGGGACTAATATCCAGTCATCTTTGCCATTGCTCCTGGCACTATCACCACTACTGTTGCCACTGCCACCACGTGACTAGTGGACAAAGCCTGTGAGCTCACCCCAGAGCTACCTATGCATGCTTGCTCATGTGCCAAACCCTGCCCATGCTTCAGTACTCCAAGAGTCTTGGTTTGGGGCCCTCAAGACATTAAGGAGAAAAAATACACCAAAGGAATGCTGTGTTCCTTTAAAAAAAAAGCCAAATCAAACCTATGAGACTATGGGCATCTATATAGTCACACATTGTATGAAAGAGCATGAAGTGCTGTATACCTGCAGTTAGAAAACATGACTTTGATGACAGCAATGATACAAGAGAATTCATGATAGAAATTTGTAAGACTAATGACCTGGTGATGGGAAAAATTTTTTCCAACAGCATAAATATGACTAGACATAGGGTGCTCAATGGATGGAAGGCACAGGAATCATCTCTCCATCATCTGTGGAGAGCACTGATGGACACAAGCAATATCACCAACCAAGGGCCAAATGCAGAACAGACCAGCAATTGCTCATATTTAAGTTCAAATTGAAGGTGAAGGAAATGAGACAGAGTACAACCTTGGATTTATCTCCCCTGAAAGAGCTTCCCCATAACAGATTTTGCATATTAAGCACACTGATGGCCAGATGAATTGTGAGCTAACGTGGAGGGCATCGTCTTTGAAGAAAACTGAAGGTCACTATACAAACAGGGAGAGAAACAAGTCCAAAGCTGATGTCAAGACCGACTCCGAAACTTGCTCTCGTGCGTGCGTAGCGGAGACAAACAAAGGAGACAGGGACCTCCAGGAGCTGAAGACTTCAAAGGGCAGCTCGAGGGAACAAAGTCAAGAATGTTCATGAAATATGCAGATGTGCAGTCAGAGCACCCAAATGGAAGGACATAGTTAGCATTTCTTCAGGTGAAAGAACTGAAAGGGAAATGCCAGCCTCCGGCTAGAATGTCGAATCGTTCTGTTAAGAAGAGCGAGACAATCTTCCATGATTTGGGAATCATCAAAGAAGATGGAAGGAATCCTGAGTCACAGTGCCAAGGAGTTGGTTACTGTCCAACCATTTCAAGAGGCAGCCTGAGATCAAGAGCCAATAGCACTGAAGGGATAAATCCCAGCTTCATTGGAGACACGGGTGGAACGAGCAGGTCTGGGAACTGACATACAGTCAGCTGAGATGTTTTAACAACGAAATGCACCACCAGAAGGGTTCACACGTATATGCCACGGTACTTAGAGACAGCCACCTGGCCCAGTCACTGGAAGAAATCCATGTTTGTGCCTATTCTAAAGAAAAATGACTTAAAAGAATGCAGGGATTCTCTTATAAGGCCAGTGTGTGCAAATAACATTTAGCTGACAATCGTTCAAAGACTCTTACAACAGCACATCGCCAGGGAACAGCCAGAATTTCAAGCCCAATTCAGAAGGGGAACAAGGAATGAGAGAAACCAGTGCTGATGGCTCTTGGTGGCAATTGGAGACGACCAGAAAGGCAGTTACTTTACTTGTGCTTTATTCACTATTCAAAGGCTGTGTGGATCATAACAAAAATATTGATACCATGAGCAAATCATCCAAAAATGTGTGGGTTATATGAAGAAAACTGCAGCATCAGGATCAGAAGAAGACTCCTCAACAACTTGCGAAACACAGACACTTGCTGAAAGTGAAGAGGAGACGATGTGTTTACTGATGAAGACTAAAGGCTCCGATCTCCTGCGTGGACTACATTTTAACAGAAAGAAAACAGACATCTCACAACTGGACCAATAAGAAATATCATGCAAAACAAAGGGAGAAAAGACAAGATGGACGTTCTCAAGAATTTCCATTTCCTTGAGTCTACACCCCAGAAGTCCATGAAGCCTAGACTCCACGCCGACATTCCTCCTCATCCTCAAGTTGACACCAGACTAGGTGACGGTCACAGGCATCATACGTCATCGAACACTGGGCCTGGTGACCCACAGCCTGAGATGGAGGGACACAACGGCTTCAACGGTGGACCCACACTCATCACCAATCAGGAAGACGGGGCCAGGGGCGGGCCGTGTTTCCTGGCGTTGCCCGAGAGTCAAAAGTTACTGACACCAGCAGCTATCACTGCACATGAAACAACACAGTGGCGTGAAGACGCTCCTACGGTCTGAATATAGATTTGGCTGTTGCAGCAAAAAGCACATTTAATGACTCCTCTATTTATAGAGACATTTGTTTATACGAGAACATTCATTTCCCTATCAAACTTCCATCTGGACTGGCAATGGTGACTATTCCCTGGGAAGCCATCTGTGGCCTGGGTTTGGAGGGATGTGTTGCTGTAGTCTTCGGACACCACATTGTGTCCTTACAGACCGTCTGTGGACGAGTGCGGAAGGGGAGGCAGACCCCTCTCTCTTTTAAAGTAGGCCCCAGAATTGCACACACTTCTTTTTTTGCTGACCTCTCATTCATCAGAATTTATTTCTTTGATCACATGCATAGCCAATGAAGACTTGGAAATATCTGGCGGGGGGGTGGGGGGTGGCGGAAGCAAATTCTCACCACTTTGCTCGTTCTTCCATTTCTACATTAACCTCGGGTACAGGTTACTCTCTAAATTTTATTTTGTTTGAACATTAGGTTCTGAATTTCATCTTTTTTCCAAGGGAAGGAATTTTAATCGCAATCATATTTCAGGGTCTGACAGCTAAAAATTGTACAAGCCCCAAAATATTGAATCATAATTTGTCCTTTCTCATAATTTCCACGAGTACTTTCCTTGGATTTATGGTTTTTAAATAAAAAAGAAATATATTAGCTCCCCCTCTCTTTTCATTAACTTTCCGGCCGAGAGGGGCTATGTTTCTCACTAGAGCTTTCCAAGGTGGTGTGGGGGGAAGAGCGAAAGAAAGAAGGAAAGGGGGGGGGAGGGAGAAAAGGAGGGTGAGGTTCGGCACAAACCCAAACAGAAAATGCTCGTACATCAGCGTTTTTGCTAAGAAGCCATCATTAAGGAAGAAAACTTGAAAATTGCAGAATGAGGTCATGATTTAATTGATGCGCACGGCAGCCACCTGCTCACCCCATTTTCCGGGGTAAGGGTTTTGTGTGCGGCGAAGCCATTTCTTTGAGGGCGAGAAAAGTTGCTTTGCTGTCTTGGGTGTGCAAACATTTGGAGTTCACCCCGCCCGCCCCGCATCTGGCTTGCCCACAGTCTGACAGCATGTGGGCACTGGCGGCCGCTGAGGGAGCAGGGCTCCCCCCTTCTGGAAGACCCCATTGGGCCAGTGGGGTCTGGATTTCAGGTGGGAAGGCACAAGCAGGCTCATTCTGGGAACAGTCGTGGCAGGGCTATAAAGCCGAGTTGGAGAGAACAGGCCAGCGATGAGCTCCCTCAGCTCATACCTCTCCCTTTCCAAACACGCAGATTTTTCCCCCCCTGTGGCAGTTAAGAGTTTATTCATCTTAACTCTTACTTTCTATTCTTCATTTCCTAAGTGGTTTTGCATCACATAAAGAAAATGTTTTTCAAATGTGTGTGTGGGGCTGAGCCCCGGTGGCATCGTGGTTGTGCGCGGGACTGCGGCCCACTGGGATGGAGGTTCAATTCCAGCAGTGGGGCTGGGCCTCCTACTCTCACCACCGGAGAGCAGTGATGCCCAAAAAAACAAAAACAAAACAAACAAACAAACGTGTGTGTGTGTGTGTGTGTGTGTGTGTGTATAGACCTCGGAGGGTGAAACTAGAGAGCAGTTTCTTGAAGATGAGGTGTTCCCTGACCCAGAGCTTGCCTCGTCAGACCATCGTATTAAACTAACAACGGGGTACCTTAACTACAACAGGATCAACTGCCCAGTTCTGCACCACGATCTTTATCCTTGGAAGCTTTGAGCCCACTGTGGCTGCTCAACAGTCAGACCATCTCACTGGCGGTTTCCTGCTCATCTTCTTCACGCGTGTGATGCACCTGTCTAGTGACATACCTGCGATCTTTTCTGCTGAGGTGCCCCAGCAAGGAAGACCGCATCTCGCCATCTTCCCTTCGGAGATGTGTGTCTTCTCGTGTGTCTTCTAAGAGGGATTGAGCCCATTGGCAGTCTGTGGTATGCTTAAGACTCTTCACCACCACCACAGTTCACATTTTTCTCTTGTTGTCCAGTTGTTGTGTGCATGATGAGGTGGTTGAAAAGACCATGGACAGGTCAGGTGCCCCTGAGTCACCAAAAGGCCAGTAGCCAGTAGTAGTGACATGGTGGCCTGGTTTCGGTCCAGTGCCTGGGTGCGTCTGTCTGGATGCTTGACCCCCATCCTGTGCCCTGTGCCTCCTGAGGGTCCTACCATGGCACAGAGCAGGAGACAGCCACGTGTTCTCCCTCCAAACCATCGCTTATCTTTGGCAGCACATGAAAGAAAACTTTTTACCTCACCGAGTGTGAAAGAGGAAATCATGATGTGTCTACTGAGTGCTGTCACAGACTGCTTGAATGATCCATGTATGATTTAGTACAAGGAGACTGGAAGCACGCGCATGTTTGGAAATCAGAGGAGTCCACTGTAAATAAGTTCTCCCTCGTGACGGCTCCATCCCCTACTGCTCTGCCACCTCCAGTCAGTGTCCTGGGAAGTGATCTTTGACCTCACAGATGGGTGACATTCTTCCTAGCGTCCATATGTTTCCAATGCCTATTGTCATCAGGAAAATGGGAACTATTTGTGTGGCCTGTGTGGAAAGATTAACCCAAGTTGTTATAAAATTAGGTTTAAATGTGAGCTCCAAGAAGTGGGTATGTCTACTTAGAATGCCTCTGCTATTCACTGAGCACCTATGGCTTGTCAGGACTGTGGACTCTATTGATGAACCATATGGCCATAATGCTAGGCACCAATTCTTTTGTAACTGCGTCGTGCATATAACCAAAGGCCTAAATGTCTACAGGAAAGTGGGTCAGTGGCGCACAGCCTTCCTTGTTGGAGAGGGATCCGGCTTCACTCCCTGGCCAATGTACCTCATGCAAAGGCACCACCCACCTGACGGTGGAGGTTTTTGTGTTGCTCTGACACTCAGCAAGTTTTAGGAGCACTTCTAGACTCAGTGGTAGAGTAGGAAGATAGGTCTTGTGACCTACTGAAAAAACAGCCAGTCAAGTCTGCATGGACCCCCCTAGTCTGAGCTGAGTGGTGTGATTAGCACAGAGGACTGACGAGGGGCACTTCTGGCTGCTGTGAGCTTGGGGTAGAAGCCAGACAAGGTCTGTACAACTGCAGGGCTGACAGTCACGTGCGCAAAATCACGCGTCATTGGTCAGAGCTAGTGAGTCTGGGGATTGCTGGCTACACCCATTGAGACATTTGGTGGGTGTTACAAAGACAGTGATTAGAAGAATCCTATCAGCCAATTCACGGAAAGACACTACCCAACAAACAAATTCAGACCATCCACAACAGGGAAAAAAATTTTTTTTGAATCACCTCCTTGACACATGATTGAGAGAGTTCAACAATTATTAATAATGGACGAAAATGACAGTACAGTTGGGTTAACTCTGACTTCCATGATTCGCCAGTAAGAAGTCCTCTGTATCAGTGAAGCAATGATGACCCTCCTCCTAGTGTGGGTGGGGTGGGGGGCGAAACCAAGAACCAAAGAGCAGTGATGCGGGGCCCTTGATTAGTAGATCTTGAGGAGAGCACAGCCGCTCCCACAAAATGTAGCGCACATGGGCCAGGGGTCCTCTCTGCCTACTATGGTGACTCCAGGCACCCGGCCTTAGTGGATGGCAGTCAGTATTTGAGACACTGGTGCGGTAGAGTGTTAGCATGACTGACTACGAGCCCAAAGGTTGGTGGTTCAAGTCCACCCTGCGCCACACCTTGGAAGAAAGCCCTAGCCATCTACTTCCCCCAAAGCAGCCCTGAAAAACCCTGTGGGATGCAGTGCATTCCGACACGCAGGTTGCCATGCGTTACATCAGCTAGAGGACTTCTTAGGCCACACTATTTGGTTTTAAGGAGCCCTGGTAGCGCAGCAGCTGAGAGTCCACCAGCTGGTCCATGCAGGAAGCTGTGGTTGTCCGCTTCTGTCAAGAGCTCAGCCTCGGAAGTCCGACAGGGCCATGTGAGTCTGTTCTGCAGGGTTGCTCTCAGTCAGGATTGATGCCACGGCAGTGGGTTTGGTTTTTATATTTTATTTTCATTTTGTGTTTCAGATGTTATATTCAGAATTCATACCCACCCCCTTATCCCCAGACAAGTGTTTCAGGTGCTAGTCTGCGCGGTTTGTTGGCTTAAACCAGGTCCTTCCTTGCTGAGCTTCCCTCACTGGTAAGTCCCTTTGCTGTCTGTCGCTCAGGGACAGCTCGAGACCTGGGATGCTCCTTCTCCTCTCTGGGAACATAAACTCTAGAAGGCATCAGAAATACAGCAGAGGAGGGGGACGCTGATGGGGTGAGGTGGACACGGGTTAGTAATTTCGACTGTGGAATATAGAGTTAATGATCTGAAATGTAAACTCCCACCCAAGTTGCAGTAATAATAATAATAAAAAGGCGTTGGCTTTATCTTTTCTGAGAAAATCTGAACCTAGACAATGTGAAGAAGGAAAAATAAAAAAGCTACCCCCAAATCTCCTTTCCTTCCTACACTCCACTGCACCGTTCAGACTGGTGGCATCAATTAAACTCGGGGTTCTCTCCACACTGCTGCTTGGGGTTTTATCTTCTTGCAGTTTCTGTCCAAGTCACACACAAACTCAGCCTCCCTTGGTTATAAACAGTGCATGGCTAACTCCCACAAGGCCTGCCGTCTGTTCTAATCAGAGGTGGCCAATATATCTGGCCTGCTGTTTCTGTCTGGGTGACATCCTCTTGGGAGGAAGGAGGAAGCGGCCCCGATTCCATGTGGTCACCCCAGAATGAGGGGACAGGATGGCATCTCCCGAATCCTGGATGCCCATTGCTGCTCCATGCCAAGGACCCACATGGCAGGCAGACGAAGGAAGCAGCTGGTTCTACCTGGCGTGCTTTCCTCATTGGATGCTTTGAGAAGTCACAGAGGTGGCCAGACCGGGTGCTGGCTCTCTGGGAAAGTGAGGGATTCACAAATCCTTTCCTGTCCCAGAAAGGCAATGGGAAGATAAATGATCCACCTGGTCGTCGATCCTTAGAATAAAGAAGTGATTCGGGTAAAAGCGCTGTCATTGGGGGCTGCTGTCCAGGAGTTGTGCCTGACGTCATAGAGCCTGCCTGAAACAATGGAGGGAAACCTAGTGGCGTCCTCACAATGGTCCTTATGTCGGAGGCCCTCAGTGCAACCTGGAGAAGGTCTCTGTGACACAGTTTGCCCATTTTTATGATACTGCACTTTTCGGACTATAAGACACACCCAGTTTTTGGAGCAGGAAAACAAGGGAAAAAAAGTATTCTGAACCAAATAGCATCAGTATACTAAAATATTTATGAAAATAAAGCAACATGTGGTCATATTTAACAGCGCAAACTCAACTGTGGTGTTAGGAAACATCATCACTTTCATGAACAAGGGAGGGGAGGCTTGCGCGGTGCCGATCATGTGACCTGACTGACATGGAGACTCCAGGAGGCGGGGCTTCCACCAGACACACAGCGATCCACAGCGTGCAGACGGCAGCTGGCCGTCAGGGAGCCAATGGGATCATGGACGAATGTTCTGGGGTGCCACACCTTCAGACCATAAGATGTACCCTCATTTTCCTCCCACTTTTGGAGGGGAAAAAGTGTGTCTTATGGTCCGACAAATACAGTATTTCAAACTTTGGATTGTGCTACTGGACACTTGACTACAAAACAAAACAACACCCCCACCCCCGGCCCTGAAGCCCATTCTGACTCAGCGACGCCCGAGAGGGCAGTCCAACCGCACCTCTGGGTTCCCAAGGCTGCCATGTTTTTATGGGAGCAACAGGCTTCCTGCCTTTCTCCCTCGGAGCAACTGGTGGGATCAATTTCCTGACCTGGTGGTTGGCAGCCCAGTGAGTTATCCGCCTGATGCCACCAGGGCCCCCTGCATCGGCCACCGCACATTGTCACGTACACGTGTGCTGGGAAATTAACACAAAATGTAGTGTCTCACTCGACTGCCGCTGTCTGACTTGGAACCGCATCTCTGGGAGGTCAGCCTGCCCTTGGACGGATACCATCTGCCACCTCCTCAGACCGGCCTCCGTCTCTAACCTGCCCAGTGAAGTTCTTTCCTGTCTTTGCGTCCCCTGATAGCTCATTTACTGTCGAACAAGAGCCCATTGTCTGGATGGACCAGAGCTTGTTGATTCACCGATTGAGAAACACCTCAACCAGTTTCCGCTTCCGACAACCGTCCTTAAAAGAGGCACCCCAGAGACGGGACCCTTGGAGGCTCAGTGGTGAGCACCGGGCTTCTCCCGAAGCATCAGCAGTTCCATCGGAAGGGGCTGGCTACGCTTCGGGAGAGGGAAGAGGCAACTTTCTTCTGTGAAGAGTTATAGCCTTGATCACCCCACCGGGCAGTTCTCCTCCATCCTCCGGTGTCCCTCCGAGTCAGAATTGACCTAATGGCCAGCAGAACGGTTTTTGAAACATCAGAGTGCAAGGAAAACCCTTCCGTTTGACTTTGTATTTTTGATGGTTCTGTAATGGCGTCTCTCGAGATGTAAAGCTAAGTTGGCATGTGTGGTAAGATTATGGGGTGGGCGAGTAAATGGGTACAGTGATAGGAAGGTAGACAGAAATGCCATGCTGTCAGCCTCTGGGTCCCATGTACACAGCCTCATACCTACGCCCCATGAGGAAGCTCTTATTGGAAAAGCATACAGGTTCCCCAGTCCGAAGGAGGGCGGGCTACTTCAGTATTCATGCATGTGCGCCAACTCCAGGGAAGGGAAAATCATCTATGTCCTTCCTTCCTGGCTCCTGGGAGGCTGACCCTAGACACTGACTGGTGGCTGATGAATATGTATGAAAACTGTCACTTCAATTAAAAGATAAATGCTCCAAGCTCAATTAATTGGGCGGAAGCGACAAAGACTCCCTTGCATGCTGAACGATAACAAATGGGGGGCAGAGGTGGCCTTTATTCCAGAGGCACCAAAAACACGCTAGAGTGGCAGGGGGAGGGTGGGGGGGGGGTGTCGTACCTGGAGAGCCTGGCTCAGCCTGCAATCTCGGCATGCAGATTTGCCCTCTTGGCTCACCGGCTGGGTCACCAGGGAGTTGGGCTGCATGTCCAATGAGCAGCCCCACAGCTCTTTATCAAGCAGGTGGCTGCACTGCCGGGCAAGTCGTGGTCCTTTGTAAACCACACAGAGACTGGCCTCACCCCGCGGTGTCTGACCGCACTCTCACTACAGAGCCTGCAGAGGGTCAGGTTCCCTTCCTGTGGGCTCCCAGAGACACGGACGGACGCGGGGAGGTGAGAGCAGTCGCTCCTACACGCTGTTGCTTCTTCCGTGGAGAAGGGAGAACTCTAGGCCGTCTCAGACTAGCAGAGAGATGCTCTGGCCAGGCCCGGACACACGAATGCTTCTGTTTGAAGCTCATCTTCCAGAGGGATTCACACGGCCAAGGCAGTGCTGGCTGCCTTAGCAGTGACTAGGACTCCTGGTGACCCAATAACAGTGTTGCACTCCGTCGACCTGCCGATGTTGGGTGTGGGAAGTAAAGTCCTGCTCGCCTCTCTTCCGAGGTGCCTCTGGGTGGACCCCCAAATCTTTGGGTGAGCAGTGGTGCAGCCCAACCACCTGCGCCACCCAGGACTTCTATAAAGGGGGGAGGCTGTGTCATACTATCATGGAAGGGAGACGGGGATGAGCTGGGAAGACTTGCTGAGAATGGTGGATCAAGAGGGAGACACTTGGAACACAGTGACCTGGGACAAAGAGGGAGGCTCCACTTTGAGGCTTAGAACCACTCCCAGACTTCCCAGATATCAGTCTTCTGTGCAATACAACAAACAAACAAAAACAAACTCACTGCCACTGAGCTGGTTCTGATTCACAGTGACCCTCCCTGTGTTCTGGGTTTGTTTATGGGAATAGAAAGAAACTATTGCTGGTTTTGCGCTGCTGATCATGGGATCCTAGCCCAATGCTTGACCACTGGGCCCGCCCCTGGGACCCTCCACTGCCTTCAAGCCACAGTCAACAGAATACTCGGGAACATTTTGCTGAACGCAGTCTGGCAGACCCAGTTCCATTTTCTTTCTTTTAAATCATTTCATTGGGGACTCTTGCTGCTTCAATAACAATCCACAGATCCACTGCATCAAGCACATTCATACATAGGCTGCCATCATCGTTTCCAAGACATTTTATTTCTACTTGAGCCTTTGGTATCCGTTTCTCTTTATCCCCTCCCCTCCCCCACTCTCACGAACCTTTTGATAATCTATAAATTTTTATTTTCATGTTTCACCCCATTGCCCATGTTTCTGTGGCTCGTGGGCTTGACTATCTTTCTGTTTACCTGTCTAGCATGGCCTCCTCCACATTAAACAGCCCCCCCCCATTCTCATTCCTTATTCTCCTGCACAGGAGCTTTTCTGTCCTTCATCCCAGAATTCAGACTCACCGTCAGGACCTCTGAAAAGGCAAGGCCAAGCTAAAGAGTCCCATGCACGCACCCCCAACTCATCCTCGCACTTGAGCAACAGACAAAAACTTCCTCAGGTTGCTGAGCCATTTTAGAAGGAAAACAAAGCTGTAGGGAGGGAGGGAGGGCTGGGGTGTTCTTTTCATAGATGTGCCTTTGTCAAGGGGGTTTTCACTTACTGACCCCACATAACAGCAGACTGTCTATCCTCTGCCTGGTCCTGTGCCATCTCCACAATCCTTGGTATGTTTGAGGCCCTCGCCTTTGGTTCCCGATGCATGACAGATGTTAATAAAAAGTTACATAGAATGCACCAATACAGACTTGAATTTGCTCGTGTATCTTTACTTGGATGGTATCAGTGATCTGATTTCTATGATGGAGAAGACACTTGATGCTTATACAGTTTCTAGACCACAAGTAGCACAAGAACACCAGAAGAGACAAGGAATGTGGTTAGCTGTCAAGATGGACCTTAGATGTGGTGTCCCCATCAAGAGGGAGTAATTTCCACACCAAACCTTTATCAATCAAACAAAGAGTTTTCTGACCCAGAGCCTTAGCGATGAAGGCATAATGCCCCCTGCTTGCCTAATCTTTTAAGTTTCAAAATTTCATTGTCCAAAGTGCTGCACCATTTTTTTCATTAAGGTATAAAAGGATACAGAAGATCCCAACATGTGTGTGCTTGCAACTGTCATAAAAAATAATTCAGAAATCAGAAAAAAATTTTTCCTCATCACTGCCTTGGTGGGAGTAGGAAGCACAGCCTTGCTCCTGAAGAGCTGCTGCTGGATTTGAACCATCAACCCTGTGGGCCACAGTCCCATGCACAACTGCTGCGCCACCTGGGCTCAGCAGAAATCAGAAATTTTTATTGACTACTGAGAATGACAAGAACAAGGGAATACTGCATGGTTGACTATCAGCAAAGGTGTGTGTCAGGGTTTTATCCTTTAACCTTACTTATTCAACCTGCATGCTAAGCAAATCATCAGAGAAGCCGGATTCTATGAAGAAGAATGTGATATCAGGTTTGGAAGAAGGTTTATGAATATACAAACGTGATCTGCAAAGGACACAACCTTGCTGCTGAAAGTGAGGCGAACTTGAAGCATTTTCTGATGGAGATCAGGATTATTCTCTTCAGTATAGATTACACCTCGATGTAAAGAAGACCCAAATTCTCACAACTCGACATAGAAGTAACATCGTGATACTGTATAGAATTGAGCATAAACTGATCTGGATATCAGCTGAGACATTTTACCTCAAAAATGGCATTTTAATATGTTGAAAAATTCAGTTTCTTCACAAGTATATATGGCAAATGGAGAGAAGGTAGAAGTTGCCAAGGATTTTGTCTTCGTTGGATCCACAATTGATACCCACAGAAGGAGCAGTCAAGAGACCAGAAGATACGTTGCTTTCAGCAAACCAGCTGCACGGGATCTCTTTAGAAGTACTGAAAAGCAAAGACGTTGCATTGAAGACGAAGGTGTGTCTGACCCAAGCCATGATCTTTCCAATTGTCTCATATGCATTTGAAAGTTGGATGTTGAAGAAGGAAGACTGAAGGAGAACCGATACGAGGAACTGTGGTGGTGGAGAGAAGATTGGAGATGCCTCACAGTGTGGGATGCGTGCAGGGCAAAGCAATCTATCTTGGAAGAACAACAGCAGGAGGGCTTTAGAGGCAAGGACAGCAAAGAGCTTCCTCTTAAATACTTTGGACTTCTTGCCAAGAGAGATCTGTCCCTGCAGAAGGACATCTTGTTGGGTAAAGTAGTGGCAGAGGGTCCATTGTGAAGATGGTGCCTGACTGGGGAGTGTCTCTGATTGTGCAAGGTACCCTTATGGATTAATGACATGTAATAGCAATGATAACTGAAAATGACAAAGAGCAACAGTATGACAGGGAGAGATTTCACTATTATTAAGTGACTCAAAAGAGAAAGGCCAGGGGAGATGTGGAAACACATGATGGAACCCAACACAAGCTACAAGTTGGTTCTGATTTTAGTGAGCCAGTATTTCTCCTTTGGAACAACCGATGGGTTCAAACCATCTGTCTTCTGATAAAGCAACCAATAATTAACCCACTGAGTCACCAGGACTCCTTCAGAAGCACACGAGACCTTCACCACACAACAGTGGTAGAATTGGTCATCTCTACATGAATTCTCAAGACTGATCTTTAAGTAATGTCCTAGAACTTTCACAAACCAATGAGTGAGAGAGAAACATGCTTTGGTGGTTAACAGGGTTGGGAAGGGAAGAATAAGTACTAACTAGAGGGACAGCAAGTGTTAAGGTGGATGAAAGGGAAGTCCAACTATGAGAAGGGGGGAGGTCAGCAAAAATGAGAGAAGCAGGGAAGACACGGGGAGGGTTGCAAGCATTAAATGCAATATGCTGTCATGTAAACAACCCTGCAGTCATTGTGACCTACCAGTAGATGTGTGGATAGGCATATGGCCTGAATAGGTGTGTGTGTGTGTGTGTGTGTGTGTGTGTGTGTGAGAGAGAGAGAGAGAGAGAGAGAGGGAGAGAGAGAGAGGAAGAGTGGAAATATACTCATATGCCCATTAATATGTATGTTTGATAGAAGGTATTAATACATGGCTATTTACCTTTGTTGCAAATATATTCATGGATATGTTGGAACATACAGAGGGCAAAGTTATGAAAACTTCTTAAGCATAAACATCTTGAGGGAATGAGTCCTTAGGTCTGGGGGCGGGGTGGCAGAACTATAGTCGAAGAGACACCTTGGTTAATTGACATCACATAGCCCACCAAGGCAATGCTCTACATTGTACTTTGTTAAGCAGCCACCAGGGTGATAAAAGCTCATGAGCTGCGCTTCCGGTGTAGCTCTTGGTCTCTCCCTGTCCAGAGGGAAGAAGAGTGATGAGGATCAAAGGCAGTGGGTACAAGGAGTCCAGTGGACCGAGAGAACATTGGGCTCTATGATCCTGAGATGGGGAGAACCAGATAGTGACTGGCTGCCATTATCAACTACTTTGAGTGAGAGGAGAAAAGACAAAACAAAAATTCAGAATCACACACAAATCAGACTGGGCTTACTGGCCAGCTAGAGATTGGTCTGATCTTGGCCAAGACTCAACCAACAGGCCTGGGAGGTGAAGCTCGGTGCCAGGATGTAGGCACACCTGACCACAACCAGGCATTACCGATCAAAAGGGCAGCGACTGTCCAAGGATGGACTTCAGAGAGGAGGCGCCCTGGAAGCACAGGGAGGAAGTGAGATTAAGAGCTGCCCCTCTCGGGCAGTGTGGCTGATGAGCTGAAGCACACTGCGTGTCTGCTGTCGAATGGAAAGTTATTTGGTCTGTCTACCTTCCCCCAGTTCGGAAGATATCCGTTTAAAAGACGAGGAAGACGTCAATGTGTGCAATTCTCTGCTTCCCCTCTGGTCCCACACTGTTCTCCACTTGCTTGACCCTAGCAGGCTTCCCTGTGGAGCAGCCTAATCAACGCCCTCCTCATTTGTCCCTTGGCTTCTGGTGGGTGTCCCTGCAGAAGGCTCACCTGCCGGGAAGCAGCACAAGGTAGATGTGCGAGAGATCCGGGTGTCTGTCCTTCCTCTGTCTCACTGCAGGAGTTCCACCAACTGGCTGGGCTCTGAGAACAAGGATGCATTTCCATCCAGCCCTCGCTACCCCCATCTGTCAGTGCCAGGTGTGGGAACACCTCTGCCGATAACAGCTCCAAGGATCCACAGTCCCCCATGCGACCTCCGCCAGCACCTGTGCAGACAGCCCCTGGGTGATTCTAGTCCCCAAGGACAACTCTCCCTTCATCACCAAGTAATTATCAATATGTTTATAACAACCTACAGGCCTGGGAGACTCCATGTACCGCACGCGTTTCCTGCAAAGGCCCATGCGGACTTGTTTAGTAACTGGATTTTCATTTCTGTCTTCAGGAGAGAAAAAATCCAGCTCATTGGTTACTGTGTGGGCTGTCACTGAGGTAGGGATGAGTCACAGTCCTCTGGAAACATGGGCGGTGGTGTTTCCTTTTCGTCTTCAACCCGGGTCGCTTAAGGACAGAGACCACCCTGTGACTTCTTTGCGGGGCCTTAGGAAATCCCTGTTCCGCTATGCTTCCTCGTTTCTGCTCAGTGCCGGAGAACCTAAATCCTCTCCCCAAGTCAACAGACCAGTTCTATAAGGATGGGAAATGCGTATGCATGCTGCTTCCATTGTTCTGGGTCAGAGGGTTCGACGTGTGGCAATCATTCTAGACACGTTCGCTCCTGCAAGAGTCGCTACTTGTGGGAAGGTAAAGAACATTGTCAAGCTGTAAAAATGCTTTGGTCTAAATGACTGAGTCAGAGGTTATTACCGCCACAGAATGAAGTCAGCAGAACACAGATTGCCAGGGATATGGGGGGGTTCTCCATCAGAAGAGCATGTCTTAGAGGTCAGGTATCTTATTACCGCCAGGTGCTGAAAGACCCCTTTACATCGCCCCCCCCCCCCAAAGAACTAGCTTTTAGAATATTTCAGGCTATTAAAAAAGGCCTGGATCCAAGTCAGAACATCCTGCGTAGTGCATGTGGAAGCTGACATACTCAAGTGCTAACCTTTGCTAACAGTCAAATGCCTTCACCGTTTATACCAGCTGGGGACTCATGTAGGTCACTCACTACCATGTCCTCCTTGTCTTTCCAGCGCTTGGCACAAAACAGGTGCATGCAATTCTCCATAAAGAGAATGGGGGACGGCGTATCTTAAGATATGCTCGGTATATCTTAAAGTGAAAGAATTAGAGAAAAAAAATTCAAGTCTCAAGTTGCAATATTCTTTAAAGAAGATTCTACGGGCAAAATATTGAATGATGCGGGCAGCATCAAAAACAGATGAAAAGACTCTGCCGAGTGCCTGTACCACAAAGAACCGATTGATATTCAAGCCTTTGCAGAAGCAGATATGAACAAGACCAATGATACTGAAGGGAGATGTCCTGTCTGCACCGAAAGCATCGCCCCCAAACAAATCCTAACTGAAATGTCTCGACAGCCAAGAGATCTGGCGGATAGCTACG
Organism: Nesogale talazaci; assembly: GCA_004026705.1. Taxonomy (NCBI): domain Eukaryota; kingdom Metazoa; phylum Chordata; class Mammalia; order Afrosoricida; family Tenrecidae; genus Nesogale; species Nesogale talazaci. Next base: position 9,732 of record PVJH01025767.1, on the reverse strand, counting down.
TGGCCAACTGACTGGGAGAGATCCCTCTTTGTACCCATCCCAAACAAAGGGGGTCTAGCACAAAGCTCAAACTACAGGACACTAGTATTCATATCATGTGAAAGCAAAATTTTGCCGAGGATCACCTAGCCGTGGCTGCAGCAGTGCATTGTCAAGGAGCTGCCAGAAAGTCAGGTCAGATTCAGAAGAGAGTGTGGACCAAGGGATATTATTGATATCAGATTCTGGTAAACCAACTGGGCAGAGAGAACCAGGAAGACCATTGGGCATGATTGGGGCACAACTGTGGCACAGAGGCGTGCCAGCCCTGGAACACCGAGAGGCGGGCACAGGGCCAGGTCAGGGTTGGTGCTGCTTGTCTTATGTGGGGTTGCTCTGAGTTGGGACTGACTCCCCATCAAGAGCAATAACAACAACAATGGGTGGCCCAAGGGCTGAGGGATGGGATGAGACAGAAAGACAGGCAATCCAAACCCATGGGAGAGACTCCTGGCCTTCTGTTCCCAAGGACCACCCCCAAAAGGATCTCTGAAGCCGTTCTACTCTGCCACGTGGTTCACTGTGCGTCCAAATCAAACCCTCAGTGCCTAACAAAGATACAATTACATGGATGGAATTCATGGTGAAGACTGAATTTAAAATGAAAAGATGCCTATGTATATAGACCGGAAGCTGTCTATATGTGTGTGTGTATTACATATGCTCATGTATAAGTCTACCTTTTCAGAACCTTTTTACTGCAGTATTTGTGGTAAAATGAGGTGCCTTGGCTGATAGTCAGGTCGGCTTATACTCGAGTACATACGGTTATGTAGCAAACAGGGAAAGATGTGGTCTCCTGAATGAGCTTTCTGGTGGCAAAGTTCGCTTCCAGCTGCAGGAAAGTTGTGTGGACTTTAGCACATTTACTTTTCTCGCCTATCAGAAGGGCGTAAAGATCGTCCTGACAGCCTAAGGCGGCTCAGGTTCACATGTCTCAGAGGGAGTGCTTGGCTTCGTATCCAACGCACACTGGCACGCTGCGTGTTCATTATCAAGAGGCTCCCTGGGTGTCTGGGTTTATCGAGCACATGATGGTTTCCTGGTGGTCAAGTGACTAAAGCATGACGGAGCTAATCAGGTCAGTGGGTTGAGCCCATCAGCCCCTCCAATGGAGAAAGATGAGGTCGTCCGCCTCTATCTAGATGGCAGACTTGGGAGTTCTACTAGGCCCGACAAGGCCCACTGTTCACTTTGGGGTTTCACTTTTATCCTGGTCAGGGTAAGAGCGTCGCAAGATGAACATGGGGTGCCCCTTCTAAAGGCTCGGCTCTCCTTGTGGCCCTTCCCCCTGTTGGCTGAAGAAATGTAATCTGGCGGGGATGCTTTTCTTGAAGGATGAGCAAGGGAGAGGAGATGGGAGAGAGGGGTGGAGTTACGGTTGGAATGCATTTTTGGTGCAAATGGATTTCTTGGATACTTTTTCCTTAATCTTGTGTTTACCAAGTGGTCACTTTCTCTACTCTTCAGAATGACATCTGTATTTGGGGAGGACATAAGTAGGGGTCCACTGTCCATGTGTTTCCTTAGTACTGAACCTATAAATATATGTACATAGATCTCTCTTCCCTTCATCGTATATAAATATATTTACATATGTATATACCTGTGTTTTAGACCTCTATAAGTGCCCTTTGTTTCCTCGTTCTTTCCTCTATTTCTTTTAATTTTCCTCTTGTCCCCCTATCATGTTCAGCCTTCATTTGAGTTTCAGGAATTCTTCTAGGCTGCAGCGTCCTTGATCTAGCCCTATCAGACCTCCCACACCCTCCTACTCATCAATTTTTGGCCACTTGTTCCCTTGTCCCTGGGTTTGTTAATACCCACCCCCTTTCCCCCTACTTCCCCCTCTCCCATGTCCCCAAGGATGGTCATCCCATTGTTCTCTTTTCTGACTTGTTTACACAGCTGATCTCTGCCAGAGAGACATGTAGCCATAATAATATGCACCAACACAAGACAATGGCCAATTAAACAATAGTTACAATAACGACAACAGAAAGGCAACAACAGCACGACAAACCCTATAAATAGTTCAAGATCTATTTTCTTGTCCTTTCGAGTGTTTTCCAGTCGATTGATGGGGCATCCTATAGTCTATTTTTGGTATTCCCTGGAACTTCATTCCTCTGCTCCCCTTGCTGCTCTACTGCGTGCCCCCAGTGTCTGACCTCAGCACGGTGAGCTCAGGGCAGGCACAACCCATTGTGTTTCTCCAGTGCCGTCCCTCATGGTGCTGTGGGTCAGTGAGGAACATTGCGTACTCCCCTAATACAAGAACACTTTGTCTTCATAATTTGGCAGTCTGAGACGCTCGCCTTCCCACCGCGGTTGCTGAAGACAAAGTGGGTACAAAAGCAAATGTGTTGAAGAAAGCTGATGGTGGCGGTTATCAAATGCCATAGTGTCTGGGGTTTTAAAGGCTGGAAGATAAACAAGCATCCATCTTGCCGAGAAATAACAAAACAACAAAGTCCACGTGGAAGACGCACACCAGCCTGTCCTGACAAGATCACTGTAGACAAAGCAGGTGCATAAGCAAATATGGCAAAGGAAGCTGATGGTGCTTGGCTATCCAAAGATATAGCACCTGAGGTCTTAAAGGCTTGGAGATAAGCAGGTGGCCATCTAGCTGAGATACAACAAAGCCCACATGGAAGAAGCACACCAACCTGGGTGATCACGTGGCTTTGAGGGGATCAGCTATCAGGCATCAAAGAACAAAAAAAAATCATATTATTGTGAATGAGGGGGAATGCAGAGTGGGGAACCAAGGCCCATTTGTAGGCAACTGGACATTTCCTCAGAGAAGATTCTCAGGGAGGGGTTGAACCAGTCAGGGCGCAGTGTAGCAACGATGAAACATACAATGTTCCTCTAGTTCTTAAATGCTTCCCATCACCCCCCACTATTGTGATCTCAATTCTACCTTACAAATCCAGTTGTACTGGAGGATGTACACTGGTACAGATAGGAACTGGAAACAGGAATCCCAACAGAAGAACCCTTCAGGACCAGTGAAGAGAAGGGTGACAATGGGAGGGTGGAGGGAAGGTGGGGTAGAAAGGAAGAACAGATAATAGGAATCTACATATAAGCCCCTCCCTGGGGGAAGGACAGTGGAGAAGTGGGTGAAGGGAGATATCGAATGGTGTGAGACAAAACAAAATAATAATAATTTATAAATTATCAAGGGTGTATGGGGGAGGGGGAATAGGGAGGAAGGGGGAAAATGAAGAGTGGATACCAGGGGCTCAAGCAGAAAGCAAGTGTTTTGAGAATGAGGGAAACAAATGTACAAAAAGCGCTTGACACAATGGATGTATGTGTGGATTGTGGTAAGAGCTGTATGAGCCCCCAATAAAATGATTTAATAAAAAATTTTTAAATGACATCTGTTTGGTGGCACTTTCATCTCTTTCTTATTGAAATACTCGATCATTTTAAATGATGGTTGTTGGGTCAAGCCTTACTGCTAAGGATCCACAGGTTAAGCATAAAGCTGCTAACTGCAAGGTCAGGAAACCCAACCTCCAAGCTGCTTGATGGTGGAGGAATAGGAGTCTGTCTGTCCCTGTTAAACACTTACAATCTCAGCCACCCTCAAGACAAGTGTGTCCTTGTCCTCCATGGTCCCTAGATATGAGTGCCATGTAGTAATTGTGGGCGAACTAAGTGGAGAGAGAGTGGCAATTGGTCATGTTGTCCTTTCCTTCCTCCTTTGAGACTTAAAAACACTCCCCGAATGAGACCATAAGCTCTTCTGCATGTGTACTTGACATGGTAGCAAAGACTGGATTCCTCCGAAATATCCCCTCTGCTTCCAGGGCTGCCATTTCTTTCCCAATCTTCTTACAGCAAGATGTGGATGGTTCCCAGCAAATGGAAGGCGAGTGGAGGGGAAGGAATGCTTTCCAGGCCTGGCCTGTGTGGACCTCGCACAGTCGAATACTGGCTGCCGCAGAGCAAGCACAGAAGCATGCACCTGCCGTGGAAGAGTCACAAGAAGGGAGGAGTCTGGTCCTCGCCTCACCCCAGAGACAGGAGCTTGCTATTGCACAGCATGTAACTTTACAGCCACGGTGAACGTGGTGTGAACAGGAGTCAAATATCATTGACATGCCTTTCCAGTGTACAGGCTGCCTGGTTTTATTGTGCTTTCCTTTATTACCCTCTGCAAATACTGCATATTCTACAAGTTGAAGGTCTGGGGAAACCCTGCAGGAAGCAAGGCTACAGGTGCAATTTTCCCAACAGCAAATGCTCTCCTCATGTCTCTGACCCCCTTTCAGTCATTCTTGCAGTCATTCCAGCTCTCTCATCAGGCCACTGTATCACATAGCGCCACAGTAGCATGGCAACATGACTCACAAAAATCATTTTATTGGGGCGCTTTTTTTCTGCCTTTATCATGCTGGCTATGGGTCCAGCTGTGAGGGTTTTATTTGCGGGGAGTTGTAATCCGTACCAAAGGCTGTATTCTTGGGTTTCCATCAGCAAATGCTTTAAGTCCTCTTCACTGTCAACAAGCAAGACTGTGTCAACTGCACGTGCCGGCTTGTTGATTGAGCCTTTCTTCAACCCGATGCTGTGCTCACCAGCTGATGGGTGTGCAGGAAAGAAGATGACCTTGGGGGCCAATTTCACTTGTGCTCATTTCACGGTACTTCATTCGAGCCCGAAGACGGGGTATGCTTACATTGTAGTCCACTAGCAGATTCTTTTGTACAAACAAGTGTGTGAGTATTTTTGGTCAATCCTCTGATTCTAAGAAAGCCTTTTCCCACCTGTACTCCCAAAGAACCAAATGATGCACATCATCAGAAGATAAGAACCAGTAAGTAGTGCAAGAATGGACCCACTGCCATCGAGTCGGTTCCGACTCATCGCAGCCCTGTGGGTCAGGGTAGAATTACCCCTCTGGGTTCCTGAGGCTGTAAGTCATTGCATGAGCAGAGAGCCTCGTCTGTCTCCTGTGGAGCAGCTTGTGGATTTGAACTGCTAAGCTTGCAGCTAGGGTCAAACACATAACCTACTATGCCCCCAAGGTTTCAATGCAGGATTGGACAGCCATGATACCTTGGGGGAAAGCACAGCACGTGAGCTAAAAGCTGCAAGAACTGGCTGCAGATCCCAGCTCTATACTGGGAAGCAAAGTGGCTTCTCTCCCTCCCTATGATCAGCACGCCCAGCGATAAACACTCCTCGTGGGATCCAGACTCATCTGCCATGCTGTGGCTCGAGACTTGCTTCAGCGCTCTCAGTACGTGGCTTCCACGGAGGGGAGAGAAAGTATCTGCCATCTCTAGGGGGTGAAAAAGTCCTTCAGGGAAATCTATTTTTGTACACTCAGAGTACGGCAGATTTGGGAGGAAAATCAAATAATGACAGCTCAAAAGTATCCCCCAAAGCTTAACACTTGCACGATACAGTCCCAAGTAGATGAGAAGGAAAATTCATTCTTCTCTCTTTTTTCAATCTATTAACACACAGAACACATGAGTGACTTTCCTACTAGATCAGGTTTTGAGGGTGGTAATGCATTTATAGAGTCCGGGAGTGACTGTCAACTGTTTCTGGGTATCTGACTACACTAATATCCTGAGGTGTTTATACATTTTATTATTGTTGATGCTACTTTCCTCCCCCTCCATTTCCTTTATCCCCACGAAAGTAAAGACTCCCCCGTGTGATTTTCTCAGGCTTTTATGGAGCAGAAAGGAAAAGAGAAGCATTTACAAATCTCTTTGGCAATCATTAAAGGGTCTAGGATGAAGATATCATACTGTATCTTGGCATCCTAGCTGAATGGACAGATCGGCCTTAGAAGCCATGCCAGCAGAATATCCCTTCAAAGGGGAGATGGAAAGGCCTCTCTGCTCACTTCTTTTGGACTCCTTGCAGGATAAGCCAAGCGCTGGGAAAGGAGGACTTTGGGGGTAAAGTAGCGGCTGAGTGAAGACCAGGGAGACCATGGTCATGACAATGGACTGCAGCTTACTAATGACCCTCACGAACGTGCAGGCCAGGGAAATGTTTCCTGCTGTCCAGCCAGGGTCCCCGTGAGCTGACGGTGACAAGCAGTAACTAGTAGCACTCCTGGCAATATGGTGGGCACTCTTTGGAGTGCGGCATGTGTACCAGCAAACCAATCTCTGCAGCCACATGGTTAGGTGGTCCTGCCAAGTACCATCAAGCCAACTCCAGCTCAGAGACTCCACACAGAAGAGAACACCATGCTGCCATCCTCAGAAAACGTTGTCAGCTCTGAACCCATGGTTGCTGCCGCTGTGTCAATCCATTTTTGAGAAGGTCTTCCTCTTTTTCTCAGACTCTCCACCAAGCGTGCTGTACTTCTGATAACATGTCCAAAGGCTGTGAGCTGAAGTCAATGATCCCCACGCCCAGAAGCATTCTGGGTGTCCCCTTATTCTACGACTGCCCCCCATCATTGCCGATCATGGCGCCAGGTCAGGAAGAGGTAACATGAGCCGTTCAGATTTGCAAAGTGGCGATCTGCCCAGAGACTGGAGGGGTTCACAGCTTCAGCTCAAAGCCTGGCCTCATGAGGACCCAGCGGCTTAAAAGCAGTTGCCATCCAGCCTGTCTGGCACCCATCCACATGAAGCCAGCAGAGCCCACGTGGAACAGCCCACCTGGAATTCAGTGGACACCAAGCCCCGTTTGCATCAAAATGGCCTCACTGCATCAGAGGAGGGCTTTCAATGTCCGATTCTTTGTTTTGAATTAGATGAGCAGACTTTTTTGCCAAGACACCTCTCAGTGGACTCAAACTGCCAGCCCCTCGGTTAGCACTGGGGCACCATAGAACCATGAGCACCACTCAGGGACCTTGCAGCTACGCAGCCTCAAGAAATGCTCTAGCGATGGTGCAGACGCTAAGATTACTAGATGCTTCATAATTAGGATACACACCAATGTTCATTATGGCCCTTTTCACAATAGCCAGAAGGTGGAAGCAACCAAAATGCCCATCACTGGATAGATGGACAGACGCAATGGGGTCTATGCATCAAGGGAGTGCTGTTGATGTGAAGTACTTCTTTCTACTCACAGTCTGACCCACAGCGACCCAGGTGACAGAGCAGACCTGCCCCATAGGCCCTGGTGGCAGCGTGGCTATGTGCTGAGCTGCTAAGTGCAAGGTCAGCAGGTGGGAGAAGGATGAGGCTTCCTACTCTACATCCTACTCCCATCAACAGTGACAGCTCTTCAAACTCCCTGGCAGTTCTGCCTGGCCTACACTCTCACTACGAGTTGGAGCTGACTTGATGGCAGATTTTGGGGGATCTTTCTAAGAACAGATCGCCATGTTTTCTTCCCCCCGATGGTACTTGTGAGTTAGGTTTCGTGGCTCCTGTATGAACATGTGGGTGGGGTTTAGCCTGTCACTCAGGTCACAGCTTGAATTGGAGGGCAATTAAGATGAATGGCTCACGGAGGCCAGCTTCCTTCCCTCTCTTTACTTTCATCTTCCTGTTGACAAGCTACGTGGAGCAACGCTGAGAGCTGCAAGAGTCCTGGAGATGCTTCCAGTGCCACTACATTCACAAGACTTTGCACCCACTGGCCTGGGCTCTTCCTGCATTTGGCATCGTTGCATAGAACTGCATGCATGAAGAGGGATTTATGAACTAGTATCAGATTCATGGGCTCCTCTCGGACTTACGGACTTGATTTTCCCTTGGCTGGGATATTCTCTCGATATTCTATTTCTTCTTGATATAAAGCTCTTTCTCACACCTATCTGAGCACCTCGGGATTTGCTTCTCCAGTCCACTGCCCTAATGCAGCAGGGTAACTCAGTTATAAGAAGAACTGAAGTCCTGAAACAAGACAAGACTTCGATGAGCTTTCGAAACATGCTGCAGTATAAGTCAATTGCAAAAGGACGCACAAACTATAATCCCAAAGAAACCCAACCCAACCACTGCCATCAAGTCAATTCTGATTCGTGGTGACAGAATAGAACAACTACCCCTTTAGGGTTCTGAGGCTGATATGGGAGCAGAAAGCCTCATCTTTTTCCCTGGAAGACCCTGGTGGGTTCAAACTGCTGGCCTGATGGTGACCAGTCCAACCTGCAACCAAAGACATGACTGGGGAGCTCCACGATCCCACTGACACAACACAAGCCGACGTACAGAGACCGGGCTCCTCAGTGATTGCCTGAGTGGAGAAGGAAAGCACATGGTGGGGTTTTAGCTAATGAGGACCCTGGGTTTAGAGTCATCACTTAGAAAAGGAGAGTGGGAGTACAAGCTCAACCTGAAGGGGTGATTGGTATCGCTGAACTGTACATTTAGAAATTCTTAAGAAGGTTTATATTTTCTTGGGTATTTTTCTCCACAACAAGAATGAGGCTTTTTTGTTGTTGTTGGTTTTGTTTTTAACAAATGACGGGGATATGTAAGATGAAGGACATTGTTAAGAACTGTGGAACCGGTGACGATTAAACTCTCATTTCAGATTTTAAGAAACCATTTGCCCTTGAAGGGTGATGCATTTTATGAATCTTGCCTGTCACTGCCCCCCCCCACACCCCCGACCCAACCCTGTGACCAAGCCACTCCTCCCACGAGCCCAAGTGCTTTCTGAGGAGTCTGACCCCATTCCCTTCCCAATCCATTAATGCCCCCAACAGCCCTGCTGTTATGTCAACAGCCACCTTCCCCTACAAGTCCAGAGTTCTGCACCTCAAAGGTCAGTGGATGCAGCCCACAGAAGCACCAGCAACTGCCCACCCAGCTCGGTTTACCCAGCAGTGCCCCCACAGCAGGCTCCGCTGGCTGGTTGCAGCATCCATCTGAAAAATGCACGCCCTTGAACATCAGAAGGATGGTCAGAACTGAGAGATGCCTGTACCAGGAGAGGAGAAGAGCTGACACAACCACTCCCCTCCCCCTATGCCTCCCAAGGTCAAAGGAAACCACGGAGGCTAGCAATTGAGTCCTGGCAATCCTGCATATGCTAAAGTAAGACCACATTCCTTGGGGTCTATCAGAGGCTGATTTTGCTGAAGTCTCATGGACAAAGGTCATCAGGGTCTAGTTCCTGGGAACATCCTCAGGCTGGATAAAGAAACAGTCCATGGGAAAGAGGAAGACCCTCAGCAAACAGATTGGCACAGTGGCTGCCACAAGAGGCACATAAGACAGCGACGGTGGGGAGGCTGGAGCCGGACCAAGCAGGGGCTCCTTCTCCAGGTGGTTCATACCAGTGGGCACCCACCACCACCATCAGACTGTTAGGACTGACTTCCTCCCAGGGGATTGACCCTCCAACCCTTCATAGGGACATATGGGAGCTACCTGGCAATGCGCATCAAAATGTATTCCTGCTGTACTGAGATGTGAAAGTGTTGTGATTTTAGTACATGTGCAAATGTTTCATTCCCAATTCTTATCCGTAGCAAGGCGCACAGCACACCAAGACAAACAACGGGTGTTAAATATGGACCTCACTCACCATCCTGACATATGGCACAAATTCCACTTAGAGACAAACTTCGAAGCAGCACTCATTTGTAACCTGGGACTGCCTGTACTTAACGTGCAGCCAAGAAAACAAAAAATGCCGGTATTGTAAGTGAATTCCCAGTTGGGCATTCCAAAGAAACGTGAGTTTCTTTGTAATTAATATGAGCTTATTCTAAGTATATATACATATATA
>PVJH01025766.1:0-31005 GCA_004026705.1 Nesogale talazaci | reverse complement strand
GTCTCACCCCATCACCCTAAATCTGGGTCATGTACTCTGCTCCAGAAGTCCAGCACAGCCCACTGGAGTAGAAGGAGTGTTGGGGCATAGTCTGAGGACCCCAAGACCGCTCCAGGGGGGAAGAGTGCTGGAGGACACTGTGAGGGGACACCCCAGGGACTCTTGATTGCAGCCATCCAGAGAAGCAGAGCCAGGACCCGGGGGACAGTCAACTCACCCCTTGATGAGGCCCAGGATCCCCACGAAGACCCGGATGCCTTGGATGTCACCTTGCTCTTCGCCTTCAATGTAGAAGTAGGAGCCACCCCCTGGGCCCTGCAGCTCTGCAAGAGAGGCAGGGGTGATGGAAGGAAGGCAGAGAAGCCTGCCAGCAGGAGAGCTGGAGGGCTACCTCCCACATCTTCAAGCACCCCACCACTTGGCTGGGGTGTCCACATAGCGGGGAGGGTCTCACCCTGGGCACGGCAGGCAGGACTCCCGAGGAGGAGGAGGAGGAGGGACAGGGACAGGGGCGGCAGCATGGCGAGTCAGGAGGCGGGCAGGCAGGGCAGCTCCGGTGAAGGCTCTGGGGGTCCTGAGGCCTGTGAAGATGGGCAGGAGCTGTGAAGGAGGTCCTGGCGTGTCCTCTAGGAAATGAGCTCTGAAGCCCGTGCCTGGCTAACGCTCTGCTGGTGCCATCTTGGATTCTGTCACCGTTTCTGAACAAGGTCCCCGACGTTCCTTTCCATCCCTCTTGTGTGGATGTCTCTCCTCCTTGTACCCCAATTTTGCTGCCTCCCTGGCCCCTGCTGGGCCCTCTTCCACCTGGCCTCCTGACCCACCAACCCCTGTCCTCCATAACCTGCTAGGTGGTGGGCTCAGCCCCTCACCTGTCCTTTCTCCCGGTGCTTCCCAGCCACCTCCACCTCCAATGGGCCTTGGCGATGCCACGCTCTTGGTAGCCCTCTTGTAGGTTGGACTATGTGTGCGTTCCTGTCCACAGCCGCCAGACAAGAGACGCCTACAACCCAGGCCAACCTGGGACTCACCCGGCCTCGCCTGGCCTCACCTGGGTTCATCTGGGCCTGCTCAGAGAGGTCACAGGCAGGAAGAACCATATATGGGCAGGGTGAGGGGATGGTGGCCTCCCTGGTCTGACCCACCCTGCCCAAGGCTGAAAGGACCCAAAGTCAACTGATGGGTGGTAGGTTTGAATGTTGAGGTTTGCAGAGACCGGGGCTGTGGGCTGGAGAAGCCAGGCGGTCGGTCCAGGGTGGGAGCTGACCAGTATCAGAGAGCAGCAAGACCAGCTTCCACCGTGGAAGGAGTGATCATTCCAGCATCAGAAGAAGGAGCACGTTGCTGGGACCAGGGCTCAGCTCCACGCTGCACTCATTCTGCAGCTGCAGACCTGAGGTGGCGGGGTTCAGCACCTTGCCAACGTCAGGCCCTGGGCAGATCTAGAGGTAGGGGAGGTAGACCCAGGGCTGAACAGGAAGAACCATGCCACCTAGGTCCACTGTACCTCTACCAGTGCCAAAGGAGGGACACCACTGCCAGGTCTTTGAACATCTCTCCAGCCACCATCATCCCTTCCCTCACTCCCAAACTCCCCTGCACGTCCAGGTCACAGCAGCTCCCACTCTGTGCTCTGGTGACACCCAGTAGGGCTTTGAGTCTGATGGGGATACTGCAGAGAGGGGGCTGGACCCCCCCCCCATCTGTCCCTTTGAAACAGGCATGGGGAAGAGGCAGTGTGCCTGGGAGGGGGTCCCCAGAGCTGGTCAGCACCTGCCCTTCAGCCTCAAAGACTGGAAGAGATGCTGCCTGGGGTGTTACGTGCCAGGTTGGGGACAGGGAGAGCTGGGGAGAGGGGAGGGTGTGTCGACCGGGTAAGCCGTCAGCAAATAGCAGGCCTGGGGAAAGGGCACCAGGAAGGGCCACACAAAAGGCTTGTGATTCAGACTCAGTCAAGCCTGAGGCTGGGGAGGCACCTGCACATCTCGGTGGGTCCCGCGTGGCGCTGCCATTTGATATCAGGAACTGTGAGTCCCGCCATGGTGTTCTTCCCTCAGGGCAGCTTGGCCCGGGAGGGCACCTGGCTGCCTCAGATCTGTGTCAGGGCAAAGTGCTTTTCCATTTCAGTAAAGGAGGTTGCTGCTATTGGGGGTGGGGGTGGCGGGGCTTTGCCTCTAAAGCAGCGTTTCTCAACCTTCCTAGTGCCATGACCCTTTCCTACAGTTCCTCATGTGATACAGACCCCTTACCCCGACCATAAAATTATTTTCCTTACTGTTTCATCACTGTCATTTTGCTACTGTTATGAATTGGGCGACCCCTGTGAAAGGGTCATTCGACACTGCCCCCAAAGGGGTCTTGACCCACAGGTTGAGAACCGCTGCTCTAGGAAAACTTACTGGAGATGAGACAGGTACTAGAGTGGAACAAGTTGATGGCTATGAATTACCCGTTCAAGAATCTGTTGACTATTCAGACCAAATAGGGACAAATAAAAGGTCTTATGGTGAAGAAGAAAAAAAGAAGATCGCATTGGTAGTGTGGACAACTGGACAACGTGAAGTCTTCTCCTTGAGCCTGGTAGGCCCTTCTATGCCTTAGGCTTCCTTGAACTTCATTCCCTGAGGGCTGGGAGTTTCTGATGTGGTATTAGCCCTGTTGGGGAAATTTTACGCCTAAGTGTGTTCCTCTTTGAGGGGCTGGTGTCCATGGAATCGCTGCCTTGGGTTTCCTTTTCTGCACGGCCCCTGCTTGTGTGCCTGCTCTGTTCTAAAGTCAACTTTCTTGAGAGCTAATGACTAGGCCGATCGTGTCTTACATCCTTGGGGCATGTTGGCAGGGGCGACCAGTCCCTGGAGAAGGACAACATGTTCGGTCAAGCGAGGGGCAGGAAAAAGATGACGGACACCGGAGCTGCAGCCCTGGGCTCAGGCACGGGGACAGCTATGAGGACACAGAGGTTCTGTACTTCCTTCTGGCATACATAAGGTCGCTATGGGTCAGGTCACCTGGAAGGGACCTAGCAGCAACAGCAATCAGGACTAGGTCATACGTGTAGCTATACTGGCAGCCCTGCTTAGTGAGTCTTGATGAACGTATACACCCACGTGGCCAGCACCACAGTCGATACACAGAAAGCTTCCATCTCCCGAAGTTCCCTTGTGCCCTTTCTCATGCAATCCCCTCCCCACACCTGACCTCCATCACGGGTCTACTTCCTGCCACCTTTTATAAATTTCATATAAATGAAATCATAGACTCTTGTGTCTGCTACATTTTATTCAGCATCCTGTCTTTGACAGTCCTCCAAATTGGTTGTGTTTCACTAATTTTGTTCTCCTTTATTGCTGGGCAGTGTTTCATCTGATTTCTAGTTCATGCTATTTATCCACTCGCTTGTTGGGGGCCACTTTGCTTGGTATTATAAATACAACTGTACATGCACATGGGTCTTCATGTAAAATGGATAGATAAGAGAACGGATGGATGGTTAAATGGATGGATAAATGGATAGTGGATGGACACGTCAATGGAAGGGTGTATTGCAGGGGTCCTCAAACTTTTTAAACAGGGGGCCAGTTCACTGTCCCTCAGACTGTTGGAAGGCCGGACTATAGTTAAAAAAAAAACAAACTATAGGGCTGAGCCCCAGTGGCATAGTGGTTGTGCGCAGGACTGCGGCCCACTGGGGTGGAGGTTCAATTCCAGCAGTGGGGCTGGGCCTCCTACTCCCACCACCAGAGAGCAGTGATGCCCAAAACAAACAAACAAACAAACACACACAGAAAAAAAACTATAAACAAATTCACTGAGGGCCCAGGATGAGTTGGCTGCTAAGCAGGACAGGCAGCGGGGTCAAAAACACCCAGTGGGCCAGATAAATGTCCTCAGTGGGCTGCATGTGGCCCTTGGGCCGAAGTTTGAGGATGCCTGGTATATTGGATAATGAAGGGATGAATGGATGAGTGAATGAATGGAGAGAGGGTGGATGGGTGTATCAAAGGATGGTGACTGGGTGGATACCTTCCTGTAGGAAGGGTAGGTGGATAGCGGTGAATGATGAAGTGAAGATGGGTGGATGGATAGGGCAGATTGATGAAAAGAATAAATTATTGTTCTTCTTGCCAGGTGCAATGATGGACATGTCCACATTTGTCACCTCAGTTACAATTCGCAAGCACCCACGGGTCAGCATTGTTGTCCGGTGCCATCAAATCAGCTCTGACGTTTAGTGACCCTGTGCACAGCAGAAGGACACACGACCGACCTCGCATTGTCCCAGTGCTCAAGTCCATGGATGCAGCCACCATGTCCACCCATCTCTCGAGGGCCTTCCTCTCCCTCGCTGCTGCCCCTGCCCTTTAGCAAGGCCACTTTATGAGGAATGGTCTTCTCCAGGAATGGGTCTCCCCTGACAATTTGTCCCAAGGATGGCAAGACCGTCTTAGAAGGCTTGTGTCAGATGCACCTTCGTCCTCAAAGACATCCTTTCTCTTCGATACTCTGAAGAGGTCTGTGCAGCAGAATTACCTAGTGCGCCATATGTCTATTGATGTGTCTATGAGCCTTTACTGTGCATCCAAGCAAGACAATATTCCTGAAGACTTCAATCTTTTCTCCACGTATCCTGATGTTGCCTACTGGTCCCGTTGTCAGGAGGCTGGTCTTCTTTTTTTTTTTTTTAATCATTTTATTGGGGTCTCATACATCGTTTTTCACAATATATAAATAAGCATACTCGTTAAGCACCCTCACATGTCCACTTCTATTATTGTTCTCCAATCATCCACGTTTTCCCTTAAGCCCCTAGTATCGACTTTTCCATTCCTTCCCTCTTCTCCTGGTCTCTCCTCCCTACCAACCCTCAATACTTTATACATTGTTATTGTTCTGTCATATTGTACACTGCCCGACCTCTCCCACAACCCACTCCTTTGATGCCCGTCCTTCAAATAGGAGCTTGTGTATATATCCTTGCTGTTGGTTCCGTCTCTCAACACCCCCTTCTGCCCACCCTTCCAGTATCTCCAATCTAACCACTGGCCCAAAGGAGCCCATCCATCCTGGTTTCCCCATATGTCCAGCTCCCCTCTATGCCAGTGTGACTTCTCCAGTCCATCTGGATTTGCAAGGTAGAGTTGGGACCATGATGGTTGGGGGACAGGGAGGAAGGCTTCGGGAACTAGAGGAAACTTGTATGCATCATCACTGTTTGGCTGCTCCCCAACTGGTCTGTCTCCTCCCCGTGTCTCCCCTGTAAAGGGGTGACCAATTACCCACCAGTGGGCCTTAGGTCCCCACACTGCTCTCCTCCTCCTATGTAATGATGTGATTCTTGTTCTTTGGTGCTCGATATCTGCTCCCTTCGGCCCCTCTTGATCACACATACTGGTGTGCTTCCTGCATGTGGACTTTGCTGTTTCTGCGCTGAATGGTGACTCAATTATCTTTGAGATTCCAGGCATTCAATCATTTGTTAGCTAGGTACCATCGTTTCTTCTACTCTGTTTGCCTCTGTATCCATTTGTCATCAGCGATATCGGGAGTCAATTGGTCCACTGATTTTGATTTTTGTTCTTTGATACCTGATTGTTTCAGCACCTCATGATCGCACAGGTAAGTGATCTTGTTTTATGGTGGGTTTTGTTGCTTCTGAGCTAGATGGCTGCTTGTTTGTGCTCAAGCCTTTAAGACCCCGGATGCTCTATCTTTTGACAGCTGGGTCCATCTGCTTTCTTCACCACCCTTGCCCATGCTCTTACATGTCCTCAATTGGTACATTGGGGATGGTGCACACAGTGATATATGTTTGTTTTGTTTTGTTTTTTTCCGCCCCATTTGATGTCTATTGCCTAGACCTTTTACCACTTTCACCACCATCTGACTATGCTGGCTGTTGAGCTTCTTCGGTGTGGCTGTGGTCTCTTCTCAGGTAAATGGTCTAATGTTTATCTTCAGGCTTTCAAGACACCTGATAGATCCATTGATGGCTGGGCACCTTCAGCTTTCTTCACCACATTTGTTTGTGCTCCCATTTTACTTCAGTGATCGTGTTGGGCCATTGGAGGCTGGTCTTCTTGATGCTGAGCTGTCATCCACGCTGACGCCTGCAATCCTCCATCTTCATCAGCAAGTGCTTCAAGTCCTCCCCATGTTTAGCAAGCCCGGTGGCATCGTCTGTGTGCCACGGGTTATTAACAAGCCTTCCTCCAATCCTGAGGCCACACTCTTCTTCAAAGAACCCAGTGTCGCAGATTGAACACGCACCGTGAGAGGTTTCCACCGTGTTGCTTCCTGATTTTGAAGCCTGCAGTGTGCCCTTCCTCTGCTAGGACACCGGCCTCTTGACCCAGGGCCTCGGGGTTAACCTGCCATCTCAGAGAGGAGGAAACCTGGGCCCAGAGTCTTGAAGGGAGCCGCCCAGTGAACAGGGGGGCTTCGGCACCACCCCCTGCAAAGCCTTCACGCCCGCATCACCCCTGGGAGGGGGGGGTATGGCCCAGCACCTACCACTGTGGGGGAGTGTCCGTGCTGAGGTGTCCTCCTTGTGCCGGAGTGTCCAGTCCCTGAGACTCTCCTGTTGGTGAGGGTCCTGCAGGTTTCCCTCCTTTGGAAACTCAAGATCCCGGGCAGAGCCTGCTTATCCCGGTGCACCCTTCTCCATGAGGCCACGCCAGACCCGAGCCCCGGGGTTCAGGTCGAGAAAGGGATTGTTTATCTGAACTTGACTCCCACCTCTGCCCCTCCTGACCCTTGGCCACACATTCCCAACCCCAACTGACTCTGGATCTTGGACAGAAGCCTCTGGAACAGCTAAGTAAACGGGGAACCACTTCCATGTCCGTGCTCTGGCTCCATTCCTGGAGACACGTTGGAGAGCTGGCCGGAAGCCCTTTCTTCTCCTCCAGCCCAGAGCCGTGAGCTCCTGAGCCCCCAGGTGAGAGAGCAGACCAGGAAGTGGGGAGCTCTTGAAAGATATTGAGTGCCAGCCCAGCCGTCAGCCAGGCAGGGGCATGCTGAGAAGGGCTTGTGGAGGGAGCAGATGATACCGCCTGCCCACACCTTCTCGGAAGCAGACTCACGCCTCCTTCTCAACTCTCAGGCCCCGGCACGCAGACTTTTGTTCTTTTAATAAGTCATTTTATTGGGGGCTCTCACCCCTCTTATAGCAATCCATACACCAATTGTATGGAGCCCCTTTGCCGTATGTTGCCATCCCTCTGAGATGCACAGGGAGGTGAGTGGCCTTGCTGACCTGCAGGATGCACAAGAAAGCGGATTGTTGCAGACACAGCTGGCTGAACCCTGTCATTTGATCTCCCTGATAACCTATTTCAATGGTCTCCAATTTTTCATATTTTCTGCTTTATCTTTTGCTTGAGGGATTATCCATTGTACTTTGCTATGACTGTCACCTTTTTTTAAAAAGCTGTTTTGGCTGAGCCCCGGTGGAGCAGTGGTTGTGTGCAGGACTGCAACCCTCAGGGTGGATGGTTCAAATCCAGCAGCAGCTCTCCAGGAGCAAGGCTGGGCTTCCTACTCCCACCAGGGCAGTGATGCCACAAAAAAATAAAAACAAAAAGGGATGTTTTGCTCTCTATGCAATCCAGGGTAGACAAAGATGCAGACAGCTGGTTACTAGCTGGGTGGTCCCGTGGGGCTAGGGCTGGGGAGATTGCAGGAAAATGGGGAGCTGGTGACAATGAGTACAGGAAGGAAGAGAATGGGCTACAGCGGATCGTGGTGGTGCTGGTACAACCCTTGTTGATGTGGCTGACTACTGTGTGATCTGTGGACAGCATGCAAATAACACTTGGGCGGGGTGGGGAGAATTGCTTCCGAGTCCTCCACAAACACCCCCTCTGAAGGGGGGCGGGGAGGGCAAGGAAGTATGTGCTTCCTCTCTCCTCAAGGCTGAATCTGGAAGTATCCTTCCTCTCTGTTCCTGCTCCTGGCTCCAACTCGCTGTGGGCAGACATTGGAAGGGGAGGAGTAACTTGGGAATCACGAGGCTGGCTCTAGGGCCCACCCTGCAGCGTGCCCACACAGCACCACAGTGGGCAGTGTCTCGGGGGACAAAGGCTTGACCCCCATGGCAACGCTCATGCCCACCTGCTGTGTGGTCTCCAGGAAACACTGGGATAGGGGCTGTGTTACTCCGGGGAGGCTAGAGAAACAAATTCACAAATACGTATATGACTATGCACAAGAGTTTTATATAAAGGGTAATCGTACATTAAGAAAGCATCCCAACCCAGTCCAGTGCCAGGCCATACGTCTGGTATTAGCCCACGTTTCTCATACCAATCTATAAAGTCCTGCTCAGACTCATGAAACACATGCAATGATGCCAAGTGCAAAGTGATCACAAGTCCGTGGGTAAGAAGTCTTCGGACGGAGAGGCGTTGTAAGCATTCAGCGCCGGCAGGGGTCTCTCTGTGACTTCTCCAGCTTCAGAGATCTGGTTGTACCAGGGTCAGTCCATGTGGCTTCTCCTCAGGGATGTCTAAGCTTCCTGCACACACACACACACACACACACACACACACTGCCTCCTGGGTCTGATCAGACCATCGACATAAGGCACCCAGATGTTGGACCCCCTCTTACTGTCTTATTAAAGGGTTTCTGGGGAGCACAGTGATGAGGGTGGGAGGTAGAGAGTAAAGGGGAGCTGGTGGCAAGGAGTTGTGTCAGAGAAGCCAGCCTCCCACAATAGCGTCAGGGAGGCCGCAGGCGCAATTTCACGGTGACGGTTAATTATTATGATATCGTCATCGAGAGCATGAGACAGAGAGAAATAAGGGAGTCGGGCATATTTCACGGTACTATGCTCACCTCAGCCCCGCTTGGTAGTCCGTGTGGAGAGGGTCTTTATTCTTAGCCAAGGCTTTCTTTTATTCCCATTTTCTTGGCATCTCAGAGGCCCCAAACTACAGGCAAGGGTCTAGAGAAAAGGGGGGTTGCCGCGGGCAATAGCCAAGGGAGGGATGGTGAGGGGCACACACGGAAGAGGAGAGGCATGCTAGGGGGTCTGCATGTGGCAAGCTGGGTGATCTAAGATTCCTGACGGTGCCAGCCTACCCCGAATTCCTCTCGGGCTGGAGACTCGTCTAACGAAAGCTTTCAGAGGTGGTGGCCCTTAGGCTGGAGACTTGCTTCAGTTCCAGTCTTCAAGGGGAGCGACCCATTATCCTGACAGCAAGACGTTAGCCCTCTCTTTTCTGTGAGAGACAGACACCCGACACCTTGACATGGCTACTAATAGTTGCTTAATATTTTGGAGTACATACAATCGTGGGAAAGTTCTAACTTCATCCCCCAGACTTGGAGAGGAAAGAAAATGTTTTGAAACTGATTGTGGTAGCAACTGTACCACGCTGCTTGATGCGGCTGAACCATGGGACAGTGTGGTCTCTGTATTCGCTCCCAATAAAATGGCTTTTTCAAAAAAAAAATCTTTGGTAAGTTCTGACATCTTAGATTGAGGAGGAAATTAATCTGGCAGAAGAGGAAAAGGGGGCAAGGGAGGACTCCGAATCACTGGCCATGAAAGCTGTGCCTCAACCGGTCGTGCCGTGGGGAGGCAAGTGAAGGGGAAGCTAGAGGGACAGGACTTCATAGGGAGCATGCTTTCTCTTTCCTGAGGAGGCCGTTCCCCCAACTTCACAGTGTCCCTCTGAGATGCCTAAATAGCAACCCAGGGAAACAAACAAACAAAAACAACGACGCGATCATCCTCACCCCCTTCCTGATAGCAGAGTTCAAAACAAAACAGAAACAGAACATCACGAATGCTGGACGAGGGTGTGGCGAGACTGAAATCCTCATGCACTGCCAAGGAGCTTGCAAAACTGGACATCTGCTGTGGAAGGCAGCATGGCACGCTGCTTTTTTTATAACTGCTTTAATTATAACTGGGAATAGAAATACCCTAAGACCCAGCAGTCTCTCTCTTGGGGTATAAACCCTAAAGGAAGACATACAGAATTAGACACAGATGGATACATGGGCACCCATGTTTATCTCAGTGCTGTCCACGATGGCAAAAAGATAGAAACTGCCAAAATGTCCAGCAGGGAGGGATGGCTCAATGCATGCTGGTTGGTGTGGGCAGATGGTGGAATACTGTGCGTCCCTAACGCATAAGGATCAAACTGCCAAACACCTTCAGATAGGGACACATCTGGAAGAAGTTATGCTGAGCAAAGGTAGTCCATCCCATGAGGACAAATACTGCCAGAGACCATTATTGGAAAAGGAGAGAAATTAAGGGGAAATGGCTTTCATGCCAAAAGAAGTAGGTCCCTGATGGTTACAGAGAAGCCGAGTAGGTGAGAGAAGGAGTGTGTTAGTCCAGGTAGACTAGAGAAACAAATCCAGGGAGACTCGTGTGTAGAAGAGAACTTTATATCAAAGAGTAATTGTGTATTAAGAAAACATCCCAGCCCGTCCAGATCAAGTCCAGAAGTCCAATATTAGCCCTTATCTCTGACACCGGTCTGTAATTTCCTCTTCAGACTCAGGCAACACGTGTATTGACACTGAATGCAGGAAGATGACAGGCCGGTGGGTGGAGAGTCTTGTGGATGGCGTGGCAGCGGAAGCCTCTCAGTGCTGGTGTGGGTCTCCATGTGGCTCCTCCAGCTCCAGGCTCTGACTCCATCATTGTGTCTCCATGGGAAAGGGAAGCAAAGAAAGTCTGCTGTTCCAGGGAGGAATACAGGAATTCCCAGAGTCCTCAGGAGAAGGTCGCGCCCACATGGAAGTCACATTGGCTATGGCCTCATCCACCCCTTCAGAAGGTGACAGGAGATTATGTCACTGCCACTAGGGGATAGAAAATGTTATAAAATAGCCGGAATAGGAGTCTATTGAACAGTTACTGAGAAATGAAGTCCCAAATTCGTCCCTTCCCAGAAATGCCTAGCTGACCCTCAACCTTTGGTCCATACAGCCTGGACATAGATACAGGATGCTGGTCACCAAGTCAACTGAAACTCCTGCAGTCTGTAATAGAATCCAGAATCCCTTTAACTGCCCTAAAGAGAGGCCCCAACATGCCTGTTCCCGCCCCTCCCTTACCATCAGAAAGAATGTGATGCAATGGAAGCCTCTGGGCAGAGATGGGAGACTAAAATGGTGCCATGGCAACCATGCAACCACAAGCCACAAGGGTTGCGAGTGAGTCAAGGACTACTGCCGGCCGAGTCTTGCTGGAGATGACCCTATACATCATCGTCCGATGGCTGGGACACTCTTGAGAGGAAAATGGAGTCTCCAAATGGAAGGCTTCACTCAAGACTGTCTCAGGATGGCCAGGCCATACGGTGGTGGTGGTGATGATGGTGGCTGTCGGGGGCTATGACACCAGTTCCCACACATCGCCCCTTCATGTACAACACCGCAGACCACTGCCCCGCCTTGCACCCTCCCCACCGTGGTTCTTACATTGCCGCCCCCGGCTGCAGCCAAGTCTGAGGCCCTTCTCCAGGAAATGTTCTCCCCCAACAACATGGCCAACACAGGTAAGACACAGTCTTGCCATCCTTGTTCCTGAAGGGCATTCTGGCTACTTCTTCCGAGGGAGGCCAGGAGACTTTCAAGTTCTTCCCCTGCCCGTTAACTCAATGCCATACTGTGGTGGCTGGCATGTTGTTGTGAGGCCAGAGGCGAGGCCACAGGTACTTTGAATACTTGCCGGGTCCCCCGTGATGGACAGGTTTCAGTGGGGTTTCGGGACGAAGAGCAGACTTTCCACTCCTGAGGAATAAGCCACTGAAAACCTCTGAGTGGGACAAACCCTGGCCCTGACACCCCAGCACACCTACACAGAAGAGACACGCGCCAACTGTTCATGGTGGGGCTTCTCCAGCTTTCCATCCACTGTTGTAAAACACAATACAAGGAAAAGGAATCCAACAATAGGCCAGGCGTCTGATGGTTGCTATGGTGGCTAGGGGCCTTCAAGACGGTCCCAATTCATAGTGGTACAGCAAAACACAACATAGGCACAACTGCTCCTGTGCCCTGCTCCCCATTGTCTTATGTTGGGGTCCACTGTTGCCACCCGTGTCACACCATCTTGTAGAGACCCTTCCTCTTTTTCCCTGCCCCGCTACCAAGCATGACGTCCTTCTCCAGAGACTGGTTCTCCTGATGACGTATTCAAAGCACGTGAGATGAAGTCCACCATGCTTGCCACTAAGGAGCATCTCGGCGTGTACTTCTTCCAAGACAGATGCATGTTCTTTGGCCAGTCCATCGTCGCCAGCCCCATCATTCGAATGGATCCATTTTTTCCTTATTTGATGTCCAATTTTCACAAGCATTGGAAGCTCTTGAGAAGACCATGGCTTGGGTCAAGGGCACCTTAGTCTTCAGAGGGTCAACTTCGCTTTGCCACTCTTTCGCGAGCCCTGGTGTGGCAGTCTCCCAGTCCATGCCTCGTGTGGCTGCTGCTCCCATGAGCCTTGATGGTGGAACCCAGCAAGAAGACTTCATCCCGAACAATCTTTTCTCCACTGATCATGATGAGACCCATCGGTCCTGTTGTGAGCACTTGGGTGTTCTTTACACTGACTTGCAATCCTGACTGAAAATTGTGAAACCTCTGAGGTCTGGAAATGAACACACACACACCCTTGGCCCCCACCCCTCTGACTCCAATTTCAACCAAACCACAAGCCTTGGAGGGTGCAGATATCTTAGAATAACCAACCATTTACCATCCAAAGGGCAGCATTTACCCAAGGAGAAAGTTCAGAGGATTAGGACAGAAAGGAGAATGGAAACCGGAGGCAGAGAGGGCACGGGTGGTGTCACTTGGAGAGGGTGGCAACGAGGGACAAGGAACAGAATGTGTAGACACTGTTGAATAGAAAACAGATTCCATTGAATCAAAGACATAAAGGAAAGGTCTAATCTGTCTGCATGACAGAAAGAGCAGCTAGGGCCTGGGAAGCGGGTGGAAAGGCAGGGGTCGGGGAAGCATTGGAATGCCCTATATCTTGATTATGGCGGTGGGCACGTGGGCATAGAAATGTGTCGGGAAGCACAAGCTCATTTGCTGGTGCAAAGCGTGTTTGTTTTGCACAGAACAAAACACACAGGGTCCTGTCCCACCCCCACCTTTGGTCAGGGAGGAGCCACTGTGTCCCATGGGATTTCCCAGAGACAGGTCACCAGGTCTTTCTTCCTAGTCTCTCTGCGTCTGAAAGCTCCAGTGGATGCTCTGTGTCCTGGCCACGTGGAAGCTCCCACTGACAGGGGACAGTGGCCCTGTGTGTGAGCTGTACCTGGGGTCCATCAGGTCAGGTTTGGAGCCACTGCTGCCCACCTGCCTGGTGACATGCTACAGGGGGGACATTTCCTGCTGGCTAAGACACCGGGCCACCAATTCTACCTTACAAATCTGGCTAGACCAGAGGATGAGCATTGCTACAGCCAGAAACTAGAAACACAGGGGAAACAGGGCAGATGAACCTCTCAGGACCAGTGGTGAGAGTGGTGATACCAGGAAGGTGGAGAGAAGGTGGGGTAGAAAGGGGAAACTGATTACAAGGATCTACATATAGCCCCCTCCCTGGGGGACAGACGACTGAAAAGCGGGAGAAGGGAGATGGCGGACAGTGTAAGACAAAGTGATAATAATAATCTATCAATTATCAAGGGTTTGTTGGGGAGGCGGGGGCAAGGAGGGAGGGGGGAAATGAGGAGCTGAGACCAAGGGCGCAAGTAGAAAGCCGTGTTTTGAGAATGATGAGGGTTACAAATGTACGGATGTGCTTGACACAATGGATGGATTGTGATCAGAGTTGTACGAAACCCTCCCTCCATAAAATGACCTCAAAAAGAAAAAAATGATAATTTTTTTAAAAGGTCAGCAAACAAACCTTGAACTAAAAGAAAGAGAGAGAGAGAGAGAGATTAGGAATAACGTGTTACCATGACAAGGACTTGGTGGTGGCCCTATCCCTCAGGTGGGGGCCGGGGGCACAGGGGGAGGGGGGGCACAGGGAGAGGGAGGCCTGGGAAGGGCTTCCTTACTGCTGGGCTCCCTGCTGGGCTAGTTGGACAACCCTAGGCAACTGCTTTGGACTTATCCTGGACCCCCAATTTTGGGTCTTCCATCCTCAAATAAACTATTTTTGCTGAAAGTAAGGAAGGAAGGAAGGAAGGAAGGAAGGAAGGAAGGAAGGAAGGAAGGAAGGAAGGAAGGAAGGAAGGAAGAGTCCAAGGTTCATCTCCTGCGGGAAGCTAGGCTCTCAACTTCCAGCTTGGTGACCCCGGGGGACAAGTGACCCCCCTGCCTCACCTGTGGACAAAAGCCCGCGTCCCAGTGTGATGAACTGAGCCAACCCCCAGCCACCGGGTTAGTGGTGGCCGCCACAGTCCCTCCCAGGCTGCTCCTGTCCAATCAGCTTGAGCTTCATTATCTCAGCGCCCTTCTCAAGCCTCCGGAATTGCAAGTGTCGCCAGCAGTGGAGACTCCGGACCCAGGGCGCTGCGCTAGTTCACAAGGCCCCCAGCAGGGGCAAGGTCAAGGGGGTCAGCAGCAAGGCCAGGTGGGACGCTGGGGCGCTGGCCGCATCCGAATCCAGGGTTCTGACGACCCAGTCGGTGTAGGCGGTCATGCGAATATAGACTCCGGGCCTGTTGGGCCGGGCACAGCCCTCTCCCCAGCTCACGATGCCGGCCTGCAGCCACGTGAGGTTGTGGCGACAGACGAGCGGTCCCCCGGAGTCGCCCTGTGGAGGGAGGGGGCGGGGATGGCTGCCCAGGGCTGGGCAAGGACGCTCCTCGAGGCCCCGGGATGGACCGACGGACGCGCGGACAGAGCTGCGCGGCTCACGGCGCGCCCGGGAGACTGGGGTGCCCGGGGCTGCCTTTACCTGGCAGGCGTCCTTCTTGCCCTCCGCGAAGCCCGCGCAGAGCATGTCGTCCGGGATGAGCGCCTTGGGCGTCCTCCGCTGGTACAGCCGCTCACACGCCTCCGAGTCCAGGAGCGGCACCGCCACCTGCTGCAGGGTGTCGGCCAGCACTGCACAGCGGGGAGCAGGCGGGCTGGGGGGGCCTCCTCCCGACTCAGGTGGACCCAGCAGGTGAGCCAGCCCCTCCCTCCTTCCTCCCAGTCGCTTCACCCCGACTCTGCCCCGCATGGGAACCCGAGAGCCTGTGTCCGACTGCGCGCGCCCCGGGGAACTTTCCGGGCAGTGGCCCCTTTGGGAGCAGATTGCCAGGCCTTTCTTTCGAGGCACCTTGGATGCTGGGTCACTTCCATGAACAAAAAGGAAAAGTGAACTCTGCCATGGAGTCGATTCTGACTCAGAGCTACCTGATCCTCCAGGACAGGGTAGAACCACCCTG
This sequence comes from Nesogale talazaci, assembly GCA_004026705.1. NCBI lineage: Eukaryota > Metazoa > Chordata > Mammalia > Afrosoricida > Tenrecidae > Nesogale > Nesogale talazaci. The sequence goes on along the minus strand of PVJH01025766.1, from coordinate 15,639 downwards.
GGATGTCTGAAAACTGCCAGGCTTGAGGGTGGGGGGGTCTGAAAACCGCCAGGCTTTAAGAGGTGGGGGGTGTCTGAAAACCACCAGGCTTTACAGGAAGAGAAAGCCCCATCGCTCACCCTCAGAGCTGCATGTGCTTGAGGATAGCTGGCCTGGCCGTGACCAAGGCAACGCATAACTGCCACGTTCCCAGGGTTCCTTGACCAAGGACAATTCTAGGGTGTGGACAGAACCTCGCCCCTGGCCCTGAGCCGTGCCAGCTTCCTGGTGGAGAGTCTTCTGAGCTGGGCACAGACAGGGCCAGCCCAGATCCAGCCAAGGGCACCAGCAGCCCCCCATCTCAGCTTGGGGGACACACCGCCTTACCTCGCTCCTGGGTGGAGCCCCAGCCAGTGACCCAGCACCAGGTCCCAGGAGGGAAGGGGACATGGGACGCTGGGAGGCAGACAGGGGTGGCCTGGGAAGGCTTCACGGTGGCATCCAGCTGCAGCAGAGCAATGTCCCCACTGGACCCCTGCTGGCCGGGGGTGTACAAGGGGTGCACCACAAGCTTCTTCACAGACAGAGAGGCTGAATTAGGCTCCATAAGGGACAGAGTCAGTCCTCCAATCTTCACTCTGTAGAGCTGCGGCTTCGAAGATCTACTGGGGGGGGGGGGGAAGAGTAAGGGGGGGGGACAGACACACAACCTGGTGAAGGCACCCAGGGTGGTGGGGAGGAAGGAGGGGGGAGCCCCTCCCTCACCTTCTGCTCACCTCAATAAGCAATGGGCAGCGGTGAGCACCCAATGGGGGTGAATAAGGGAACCCCCACATATGTGCTTCTCCGACATCAACCTCAGGCTGACTTGCCATGGCCACTGACCCACCTGGGCATCCTGGCCACCCACGATCCTCCCGAGGTCCCCAGAGTGACCACACACTGCAGACAGACCAGCAGATGGAGGCCATGGGTCCTTCCTCTTCAGCCGAGCCTCCATGTCCACCCCCCTTCCCTACCCAGCACCTCCCCCCACTACTCTTGCTGCCTGGACCCTCAGCAGGGGTGTCCAGGGCTCAGACTTACCTGAGGGCAGCACATCCCCTCGGGCACCTGAAAACAAGAAGGGGGAATCAGCACTCTGCCCAGGCCTTCGGGGGGCCGGGGGGGGGGGGCCTGGAGCCTACTCCTTGGCGCCACCACCCCAGTTTTAGGGGCTGCTCCATGCCCACCTCCCACTCATTTGCGACTCTGGGCAGGGCCTCCTACCCTCAGCGGGGCCCACGGAGGAAGGAGCAGAAACGGGAGGCTCCCACTGCAGGGTGGAGGGAGAGAGGGTCTAGTAGTGGGGGCAGCAGGCCACGGGGGAGCAGGGACTCTCACCAGAGATCAGCTGCAGCTGCAGCAGAAGCAGGAGGAAGCCCAGCCAGGGCCCCATGTTCCCCTTTCCTGGCAGGCCCAGCCATCAGTGGGTCAGAGCTCTCAGGTCAGGGCCAGTGCACCTTTATGAGGTCAGTAGAGGGTAGGGGTGTGGAGCACATCAGGTGACGTGGCCAGAGGGAGGACATCAAAATGAATGCCGGTTTCCACAGAAATGTACTCATTTCTCATAAAAAGGTTCCTGCCATCGTAACACCAAAAGCTGTTTTCTTCTTGCTGTTTGAGCGACCAGGGTGCTCTGAAAGGGGACCCGTGTCCCATTACGGGCAAGTCCTTGCAAGGAGGCAGGGTTCAAATCCAGGCTACAATGTGGAGGCCTGGAGGATGCTGCAGGCAGCGGAAAGACCACCCCCCAGGCCTCCTTCATTTTTCTGGGGAGACGTTGGGGTCTCCACTCACTGCTGCAGATGGGCTGGCCCTCTCCTCCTCTTCCTATGCAAGAGGCTGTGTGTCTGGATACAGAGGAGGCCGAGGCAGACCGCTACTTCTCTGGGGAGAGCTCTCCATCGTCCACCCCGCCTTAGGAGGCCGAGAGCCCTAGTGGTGGAGAGGTTCCGGGTTGGGCTACGACCCTCAAGGTCAGTGGTTTGAAACCACCAGCCGCTCCGTGGGGAAGAGGGGCCTTTCTATTCCCATAAGCAGTTACAGTCTCAGAAAACCCCAGGGGCCGCCTCCTACCTCATCCTGTGGAATCACTAATGCGCTGCCTTGACTCTGTGGCAGGGAGCTGGCCCTGGGGGCCTTAAGAATGGGAATCCAGGCCAGCGCTGCCCAGGGCTATGTGAAAACACACACACACACACAGCTGAGACCTTGTCCCCATACCAGGAAGTGTGTCCCGGCCTGCGGGTCCGTAATTCGCAAGTCCTGGCAGGGGGAGCAGGAATTTGGGAAACAGGAGACGCGAGAAATGGAGACAAGACAGTGCTCTGATCAAGTCTCGTTTATTCAAAGAAAGGGCTCAAGTTATAGAGGGTGTAGTGGGGGGAGGATTACACAGGTTGAAGAAACATCTGTTCATCTTCCACTGCTGACCAGTCAGTGTCAGCCTGCTCTGCAGGGTCTTAGGTGAACATAAATGTCCTTGGTATTTACGGCCAGTTCGGAATGTAAACACCACCTAAGCAGAACAAATTGCGCCTGTGGCAGCAGGGTGAAAATTTACAGAGCTCAGGCAATAAAGATTGAAACAATGGCCAGGCCTCACGGCTCCAGACAGGCAAAGTTATGCCCGGGCCTGTTGGTCCCGGACAGGTCCCCCTTTTTTATTGTTTTTCAAATAATATCCTCCCGGGAACTCCGCCTGTCTTAGGTTGCCAGGACACACACTCAGTCCTTACCCGTCATCGGTCAATGGCCTTCTAATGTGACCATGGCCTGTCTTAGGTTGGTAAAGAGTGCTCCTCATCTTACCTGTCGTTGGCTGTCAAGTTCAGCTCACGGAGGCAGAGGATCTTATCACACCATAGTCGTGTGTGCCACCCTGTTCAAGATCACTCATCTCCAAGTGATGATAATGAATTTGCAGGGCCCTTGCTTGAATGGTCTCAATCTGTTGCTTAATAAATGCCACAAGTTTGTTAAATATTACCAACCCCAAAGATATTGCTAATAATAATAACAAAAATGGACAAAGCAAAATGGAAATTAAAGTGGTGAGCCAGGGAGACTGAGAGTACCATCCCTCAAACCATCCTGGGTGGCCTGGCGTTCTTTTTCTCGCTTCTGTAAACCCTCATGGACTTTGTCCAAAGAATTCTGGACTAAGCCAGACTCATCAGCATAAAAACAACATTCCTCCCACAAAGCCGCACATAGCCCGCCTTGCTGTAAAAACAAAAGGTCTAAACCCCTTCTATTTTGTAAAACAACTTCAGCCAAAGAAGAAACTGAGTCTCTGAGATTCTGGGAGATCTTGAAGTTCAGGATTTCTTCAGTGATGGCAGGATCGGATTACAGCATCGGCTTCTATTTTCTCTTCTGGGCCTTGCTGGCTGGAGAGAACTCCACTGTCTCCTTTACCTGTGAACCCATAAACAAAGAGAGCCCCTCCCTCTGGGGTGTCAGCCACCTGGAAATAGAATTGTGGTTCAGGGATTTCTCCATCTCTTCTTTGTTCTTCCTTCTCCAAACGTGGTTGCATTCTCCTGAGGAGAGTTCATCAGCTTTATTCTCTATGGATATAAATACATAGGCCTTTCTCCAAGTGACTGTTGAACCTGGTTCCCAAACACGATTTTCATTCTCCTTGGGTCTTTCAGGATCAGCTTACTCTATAGGAGTGAACACGTATTTACCTGCCTTAATTTTGTTACAATTTTTTTAAAAGGAGAAAAAAAATTTAAGGTTATTAGATATAATTTGTGACACATAATATTTCTCTTCTTGCCCTTTTGTAGTAATAATAATAATAATAGAGATTTTAAGACATCATAACCTTTATCAGGGAACTTCCTTGATTCCAAATCAGTGAGGTTTGCCAGGTCATTGTTATGTAGATTTCGGCTGTCAGTTCTCAGAGAAGTGGGAGAGCTAAACAATTGCTCTTTACCAAACTTTGGATGATTTAAAATTTTGCGCAAATTCTTAAGAAACTTATTTAGCTGTAGAAGTAACTTACCAAATAAACATTTCTTCTCTAATTTTACCAATAAAGTTACAGGTTTGATAAAGCTGTATTGCCCTTCAGGCACTCCATACTGTAGGATTCAGGAAGTAACTATAAATTCAACCCCTTCAATTTCTAAATCCATGTGGAAGTGCTGTTGTCTCCTCACTACCACACTGTTAACGACCCTTTGATATAATATAGGGTAGTCAAACATAGGTATTGTTTTCTAATCAGCAAAAACATTTGTTGTAGAAATACAAGGCAACACAAATTGGTTTAAGCAATATTCCTTTACAAACCATGATATATCAGACTATCACTGCCTTAATTTCATCATTATAATCCTGATTAATAATTCCATTAACCACCTGAAAACTCTTTAAATTAAGATTAGACTTTCCTAATAAATATTCCATAGTTCTTTCGGGTAGTAGACCCCAATAACCACTCTTAACAACTTCTGATTTAATTATAGCTTTTGGTTTTTCCTCATTTTTCTGATCGACTTCAATATCAATCTTAGTTCCTTCATTTCCTTCTTTGCCCAAACCTTGTCCGGGGCTATATCCTTGAGAAAGCATTTGGGCTGTAACCACCTCAATGGGGCTACACATAATAATCTGCATTTGGGACAATAAATCTCTTCCCCAAAGAGTGACAGGTAAATGAGGGATTAGCAAGGGCTTAATGAGTCCAGTGTTACCCTCTTCACCTTTCCAAGTAAGGTAGTTAGCACTCTGTTTGGGATTGGTGCTTTGACCTATTCCCAGTAAATTAGTAACAGTATCGGAGATGGGCCAGGAAAAGGGCCAATCTTCTTGTTTAGTAATAGTAACATCAGCCCCAGTGTCTATAAGTCCAGAGAATTGTTTTCCATCTAGCCATAATGCAAGGGAAGGGTTTTTTGTTTTTTTTTTTGCAGTGATGGGTTGCACCCAATACACGTCTGACTCTATCCAAAATTTCCTTTCCCCTAACGGGATGTAAAACCCTGTGATTAGTTTGAGCAAATGGTAACAATAACAACTGGGCCAATGTTCCCCTAGGGAATGGTAACAACTGTATTAATTGCCTTTGCAAGTATCTTAACCTCTCCTACATAATCGTTATCAATGACTCCTGGGAAAACCTGTAAGCCTTTTAATATACTACTGCCCCTTCCTACAATTAGACCAAAAAATTCTGAAGGCAGGGGGACCAAAAATGCTAGTACTTAAAATTTGAGCTCCCATCTCGGGGGTTAATATTGTGTGGGTGGCGGAACAGAGGTCCAATCCTGCGCTGCCTGGGGTGGCTCGGCAGAGGCTCAACACCGATTGTTGTTGCTGGCTGGAACTAAGCTGACCGCCCCATAACTTGCTTCGGGGCCTGGGGCCGGCCCCGACTGTAGGGGAATGGGGTTACCGGAAATGTCAGTCCTGGGTTTACATTCACCGGTCCAATGTCTTCCCCTTCTGCATGTTGAGCATATTCCAGGAGAGGGCAATGGCCGTGTCTCCCTCTGTAAGGTATTAAAAGGGTGACGGGAAGAAAAACATTCTCGTGCAAAATGGCCATTTTTACCACATTTAAGACATCCTCGTTTGGTCTTATGTCTGTCGGCCAAAAAATCTTTAACTGTTTGGCCGCTAAAGGCAGCAGCCATAGCCAGCCCTTGTTGGTAAGAGGGTTCTATGTCCGCACACAGGCGTATATATCCACGTAAATCGGTTTTCTTTCTTTCTTTTTTTTTTTTTTGAGGGAGTATGGCTGCCTGACAAGCAGGGTTAGCATTTTCAAAGGCCAACTGTTTGATGAATTCTGAACTAGTCTCCGAACTCCCAAACAGCCTTTCAGCAGCAATTATAAGACTATTAGTAAACTCAGGGAAAGATTCATCAGTTTTTTGTTTAATATTGGTGAGGGTAACATTGGCATCTCCTTTGGCAGGAATTCTTTTCCACGCTTTAAGTGTTGCGGTCTGAATTTGTATATATAACCCAGGGGGATACATTTTTTTGTTCTTCTAAAGTAGAGTAATCTCCTTCCCCCAACAACATATCTTGAGTCCATGGGGTGTCAATACCAGCATTCTTTCTAGCCATATCTTTACATTGATCGAAATATTCTGACTTCCATAGTAAATAATCTCCGCCTGAAAGGACGGACTTTGGAATGTATTCCAATCCTTTGGGGTGAGCCATTTATCACAAAGAGCTTCTACAAGGCTCATAGTAAATGGTGTATTGGGGCCATAAGTGGAGACTGCCTGTTTGAGTTCTTTCAATAACAAAAATTTAAAGGCCTCATGTTTTCTTATGGGTTCTGCATCCTCATCACTGTTGTCATCATCGGCTTTGACCTCAACTACTAGAAAAACTAATTTCTTGCAAGAGCGCTGAAAAGAAGATCCAATCAGTGAAAGCAGTAACAGGAACCCGCTTGGCGCCAAAAACCTCGTAATAATCATTCAAGGCGTTCCCTACTCTTTTCCCGTTCCTAATATCACTTGTCCCTTCTAAAGGGAACTAAGGGCATAAATTTTTAATAAAGTCAAAAAACTTGAACAAATTCTTCTTTACCTTTACTCCTCGCGTCTTTAAAGCTTCAATTAATTGTACCACATATTCCTCATGTGAACTTAATTCCTGTCCCCTTATAGAGTGCCCTACCCACTTACCTTAATGCCGACACTGCAGCAGCTTCCCGCAGTGGCTCTGTTATCGGATTTCCAAAGTCGCTAGCTAGCTTCCTTGAGCACTTTTCCTCACTGGGTGCCCCGTGTCCAGGCTCCGTGGAAGGGCGCCACACGTCCCGGCCTGCGGGTCCGTAATTCGCCACACGTCCCGGCCTGCGGGTCCTGGCAGGGGGAGCAGGAATTTGGGAAACAGGAGACGCGAGAAATGGAGACAAGACAGTGCTCTGATCAAGTCTCATTTATTCAAAGAAAGGGCTCAAGTTATAGAGGGTGTAGTGGGGGGAGGATTACACAGGTTGAAGAACATCTGTTCATCTTCCACCGCTGACGAGTCAGTGTCAGCCTGCTCTGCAGGGTCTTAGGTGAACATAAATGTCCTTGGTATTTACGGCCAGTTCGGAATGTAAACACCACCTAAGCAGAACAAATTGCGCCTGTGGCAGCAGGGTGAAAATTTACAGAGCTCAGGCAATAAAGATTGAGACAATGGCCAGGCCTCACAGCTCCAGACAGGCAAAGTTATGCCCGGGCCTGTCGGTCCTGGACAGAAGTGCCAACTCAGAAATGCCCCATTCTTTTCCCCACTCCCATTTCCTCCTTATGACCTGAAACTTTGGACCCCTCTAGGCACAGAAGAAGAGGCTCCAGAAACATGTGCCAGTCCCCAAGGCTGCTGAGGACACCCTGGTGGATTTGGTGATTTGCAGCCCCCCAAGAAAGCGAAGGAGCAGGAGCAATCCCCTTCCAGTGGTGTGGGCCATTCTCTCCCCACCCCCCCACCCCATGCCTTCTTCCTCCACTGGCCCCCTGCCTCGTTCACTCCCTGTGGAATGTTGGTAGCATTGAGTATCTCCCATGCTATCCTTCCAGAAATCTTGTCTATGGATCCCTCTTTCTACTCCCCAAAGGCCTCCACATACACTTCAAGTGTGAAACGGTGTCTCCTGTTTGCTGTTTCCCTCCCCAAATAAAAGTATCTCTCACTTTATGAGACTGCGTCTCGTACAACATATATGTCTATGAGGTTTACCTGAGCATCACGCCTTCCCAATGCATCCAGGTCATGAGGCTCTTGACGGTTTCGTCGTTGGTGCATTGGAAGGCTCTGTGGTCTCCCGTTGCAGCTCTATACCGGGGCGCGCCCGTCCGTTTGTCTGTCTGTCTTAGCCTCACGGCTTTGCTGCTGGCTCTTTCGACTGGGATGAGCTCGGGCTCTGACGTTCGACGGAGCCGCGTACCGGCGGTTGCTTCTCAGCTCCCACACGACCTGCCCTGGGCCTTGTGGAGCTGAGGATGTCACTCAGTTGACCGCACCGCATGCACAAGCTTGGTCTGCTGTCTCTCCCTCCAGGGCACGTGGCAGGGGGCTATTGGGATGCCAGGGAAGAAGGAAATGGCAGCCCCTCCGCCCCCGTTGCACAAAGGGTTGGCCAAGGGCTTCATAGGCTAACATTCCCGTGAGCGTCACCCCAAAGGCACATCTTCACCCAGCAACGTCCCTGCCCCTGAAGGGTCCTCAACAAGACGGACTGACCAGGTAGCTACAGTACGGTCTCAAGCGTCACGCCCAGGGCGAGGCTGGCGCAGGACTGAGCGGGGTTTCTCTCTGCCCTCCAGAGCGGGGCTGTTATGACTCTGACGGACTCCGTGGCCGCCCCACCCCCACCCCCGCCCCGACAGCAGCAACCAGAGACGCATGTGGCTGGGGTTAGTTCCAACTCCCGGCAACCCTGGCTGTGTCCGAGGAAACCAAACTCCCTGGCCTCGAGTCCACTCAGAGGCAGCCCCCTGCGGGACCGGGGAGAACAGTCCCTGTGGGTCGCCAAGGCCACCACTCTTTATGGGAGCTCAATGCCTCGTCTTTCTCCCTTGGAGCGGCGGGTGGGTTTGAACTGGTGGTTTCCTTCTGCGAGCAGCCGCAAAATCCAGCCTGCAATTTTCCCCAACCGCAGAGAGCCAGTGCCGGGCAGCCAGGGCCTCTTGCATGCACCCGCTCTTCAGTGACCCTGCGTTCCCCAGCCCCGTGGGCCCTCCAAGCTGAGACACAGCAGCCCTCACCCAGCAGGGTCTTCTCCCTGAATTTCAGCTCCACAGAGTTCCTCTAGGTCAGGAGTCGGCAGAGGCTGCTCTCAAACCACACGCTTCTCCTTCACCACCGACACATGGCTCTGAAGAAGAAGTGAAGTGAAAACACAACCGTCGTCGTTCCCTTTCAAGGCTGTTACTCAGAGAACAATGATGTCATTTGCTTGTTAAAATATGTGTACGGCTTTCTGTGGCACACATGATCTCCTGTCAACTTGCACAGGCTTGGAAGCTAGCCTGTCAATCAGGCCATAGCCAATGAGCCTATGGGTATGAACTTCTCTTGAGGATTGGGGAACTCCTGTATTATTCTTTCCTGGAGGCAGGACCACACTCTGCCTGGTCTTCCTGCCAACACGCTACATGGAGCTACGCTGACGCAGCCAGAGCCCCGGAACCGGAGGAGCCACATGGAGACCCACGCCAGCGCTGAGAAGCTTCTTCTTCTGGTGGGAGTGGGAGGCCCAGCCTTGCTCCTGGAGAGCTGCTGCTGGATTTGGTCCACCAAGCCCGTGGGCCACAGTCCCGCACTCAACCACTAAGCCCCCGGGGCTCAGCCTTGGGATGTTTTCTTAGTGGACAATTGGTCTTTGATATAAAGTTCTCTGTTACGCTTGTGAGTGCCCCTGGATTTGTTTCTCGAGTCAGCCCAGACTAACACGCTCTCAATTTTTTTTAAATTGTCATGAGAGGCAGGCTTGGTTCTTCTGCCTCAAAAGTTTTCCAACCCCTGTTCTGGGGGATTTGCACCAGACAGTGCTGCCAAGGGCCCATACGTACGTTTCCTTTTTTCATCTCCCGTGGCGGGGCCTGGGTGGTGTAGTGGTTGTGTGTCGGGCAGCTGTTTGAAAGTCAGCAGTTCAAAACCACCAGCCGCTCCAGGGGAAAAGACAGGGCTTTCCACTCCCATAAAGAGTTACCATGTGGGGAATTCACAGGGGCGGTCCCACCCAGTCCTCGAGGTCTGGATCTGAGTCTGGAGCGATTTGATGGCAGGCGGTTGGGTATGGTTTTTGAGTTGCCTGATGGTTACGTTCTTGGCTGCTAATTGAAAGGTTAGCGGCTCAAACACCACCCCCACCCCCTCCACAGGCCCTCCATTGGAGATAAGCCTGACCATCTTTGGCATGAAGTTAGGACTGTTCCACAATTATAGAGACTCCAAAATATTAAGCAGATGTTAGTAAACATCTGCCAGCATCTGGTATGGAAGTCAGAAGTTAGATATTCTCCCTCAAAGCCCTGGATATCAGGACTTTGTGCCTCACACAAGAGAGAGGGCTAACCCCCGACTGTTAGGATGATGGTTCGCTTCCTTTGAAGCTTGTTAACCACTAGTTGGGTCCCCAATGGGGGGAGTTCATGGGCTACTATTAATGATCTCTAGCCTAACCTGTTTAGCCACATCCAGGAGTCTGGGGTCTCCTCTTGTCACATGGGACTCCGATACTGCCCTCTCCTAAAACCTGTATCTATAGCACAGCCCTTTCCTGTGACAGGTGTCCTTATCTGTAATGAGGGGCCTTGCATGGCTCGAAAGGGTATATAAGGTTGGGGCAGCATAAAGACTCTCTCTGGTCTGTCTGTACCCTCACACTCTGACCTTCTCCCGGTTCCCCGTGTCCTCTCTAGATCCCTCCTCCCCCCACTCTATCTCCACGTGGACCACCAGACGGACAGAGGGGAACATGCTACCATGACATGTGTCTGACCCTATTATTCTGCTCTTCCTCCTGCTCTCTATAGATCTACTATGATAATTAATAATTATGGCTGTACGACTGCGCCTATCGACCCTGTGAAGTCTGTACCGGAGGCTGGCTTCCTCTGATAGCCACCTGCTTCCGTTGGAATAGCCTGGAATAGCCTGATAGCCTGGGAGACTCGACGGGGCGGGCGGCTCCCCCCCCCCAGGGCTCCCCTTGAGTCGGGATCAAGGGGCGGCGGCAGTGTGTCTGCGGTCCTTGAACCGACGGTGAGATCGACCGTCTCCCTCGGCATGCTCACCGGGTGTTGGTCTGAAGCATGACTGCGCCTTCTGAGAAGGCTTCTCTTTTTAGGCATGGACACCATCCAGATTCAGACAAGCCCCCAGCGAAAGGCCATCAAATGCTGTGTGACCTGTGCCCATGAAGTCCGGTGTCCTTGCAGGAATAATAGGCGTATTATACAGGTTCGTGGCCGTCTTGCGAGCCACGGGGAACTCCGTGGAGCTGCGGGGGGGCCAGGGGACGCATTGTGTCGGCGTACATTATCTCCGGCTATAGCAGCATCTGCTACCGTCGAGGAATTAGGGAGGGTGTGTTTCGTGGCAATAATATGACAGGTGTTTCGATGTCCCCGTCTCTTGGAGGGAGCCCTGCTGGCACTGGGCATGAAGCGTGGGACTGCGAGCTGCAAGATGAGCGGGGCTCAGCCGCTCTGCGGGGGAATGATGGACCTGCCCACAGTGTAAATGTTTGTTTTCGACCTCGCATGGTGAGTTGGGTGAGCACTGACAGAGGAGCCAGTGGGTCTCCAGGCGGCAGCTCACACACATTTGTATGTGGGGTAGTCACCGCCACTCCCATTTCCTCCCCATTCCCTGTCCCCCGCTCCGTTCTCCTCTCTTATCCCTTCCTGATGGCTGAGCCCTCTCCGTGGGCAAAGGTTCCCCTTTGGCAGGGTGACACCCATCCAAGCTCCCCACATGAAGAGGCTGCAAAGGAGCCGCGTGGGGACCAGGAGACAGAGCAGAGCAGCAGTGCCAGCGCCGCATGACAGAGAGAAAGAGCGAAGCCTAGCAGCCTGGCTGGCAGCGGGGGGCCCCCTTTGGCATTAATCAGGGCTAGAGGTGCTGTGCAAAGCGTGTGGGAGCCTGGTGGCCCGGCTAAGAGGCGATGCTACCGACAAAAGGGTTTAAGCGTGTCTTATCTTGTTTTCCCGTTGGTTCCCTTCATGTTTTCTGACCTTGGCTTGTAATGACCTGTTCGCTTCCCTAATAAAAGCACTATGGAGGCTGAACCCTGATGGCGTCGTGGTTGTGCCCAGGACTGCGGCCCACTGGGCTGGCGGTTCAAATCCAGCAGCAGCTCTCCAGGAGCAAAGCTGGGCCTCCCACTCCCACCAGAGGGCAGTGAGGCCCGCCCCCCCCCCAAAAAAAAAATCAAAAAACAAAACAAAAAGAAGAAAGAGAGAAAGCACTGTGGACTACCAAAAGAAGAAACAAACAAAAAAAACTGTGTCAGAAGGAGTACAGGCCAGAGTGCTCCCTAGAAGCCTGGATGGTGCGACTTTGTCTTACCGACTTTGGACATGTGGTCAGGAGAGACCGGTCCTGAGAGGAGGACCTCGTGCTTGGGACAGGAGAGGGCCAGGGAGAAAGAAGAAGGGCCGAGACAAGATGGTCGGCACTGTGCTGCCACCTGGGCTCGGGCACAGGGACAATTGTGAGGCTGATGATGAGGGAGTGGGTGTCATCTTCAGGGTGTTCTGTGGTTCTTAGGGGGCTGTGGGCCAGACGGACTCAACAGCATCTGACATCAGCAAGGCGTCTGCCTGTTCACCTTGTCGTTCTGGTTCTGGTTGTCATTGCCAGGCGCCGTCAAGTTGGCTGGTGCCGTCAACAACAGTTCGCCTCATAGGCCTGGCTGGCGCGTGCCTGCCAGCCCTGGTCAGCTTCCGGGTCACCCTGCAGGGCCTTGCGTGCCTGGGCGATGCTGGAAGCTGGCGGAGAGTCACACTGTGGGAACCTTAGGCTCAGTGGATCCTACGAGCCAGAATCGACCCCACCACACTGAATGGGGGCTGGTCTTTGGGAGATCTACACTGAAAAGGGGGAAAAAAATGTTTTTAAAGCAAACTCAGTCTCAAAAAAAAAAGCCCGGAGTGAAAACAGTCACTCCCTGAGTCACGCCATCGGAGTGAAACAGAGAGGAAGGTTCTGGGACTTCCTGGTGTTCACTTGGTACCTGGAAGGGAGGTAGGTGAGGTCACAGGCCTGACGGGTGCCGGCCTCGTCTAGGCTTCCGAGGAATGGTGTGTGTGTCACAGAGAGGTTTCCTCAGCGGGCCTGTAATCACATGACCTGTGCTCACTCACGTGGGGCGTCTTCACCACGGTCCTGGAGACAAGGGGGGCTGGGGGCCTTTTGTTGCTCGAGGGCTCAGGGCTGGGCTGACCTGCTCAAGGACCCCTGATGGGCATCCACTGAGTGATGAGGTGAGTGGACATGTTTAGGGCCAGGGGGCGATTCTAAAGGACCCTGTCACTGAGTTTGGCTGGGGTCCATGGTGAGAAGGCGACAAGCTGCTTCCTGGAAGGTAGGATTGGACCCCGGATCTCTGGATTCCACACCATGACCCAGACACCGGAGAGAAACCATGGCCACCCAGGTGGAAGCAGGCTTTCCTAGAGCCCAGACCATCAGAACAGGCATGAGACGGGAACTGGTCAGGGGTGGAGGGCTTGAAATGGGAGGGTTTCTCAGGGTTGGGAGAGGTTCCATCCAAGGTCCATTTAAAACACACACACCCAGAGAAAACAGTCTCGGTCCGGTGTGGGTGATGCGTTTGCATGCTGGTGCTGGCGACAGTGGAAGTTGCACGGACTGCCAAGGGAACAAGCAACTCTGTCTCCCAAGAAGTCCGCCCAGCGTGCTCCCTCGAGACGAGGGTGGGGGGCTTCCTCTCAGGTCCTGTGGACCCGCTGTCAGGAGAGACTAGTCCCTGGAGAAAGACGGCCTGCTGGGGAAAGTAGAAGGACAGCAAAAAGAGCCAGATGCTCACCAGGGTGGATTGGCACAGTGCCTGTGGGAAGGGCTCAGCACCACCACGGGGACGATGACACAGGAGCCGGCAGTCCTAGAGGGTCCCTAGGTTTCCGGCACATGGGGTCCCTAGGAGTCAGAAACTGTGTCAATGGGACCGGATCCCAACAGCATTTTGTCCAACCCTTTTACAAGACACCAGGACCCTTTGACATGGGGCTACACCGGCTGATCACCGGTGACGTAGCAGCTGAAACGCCCCAGCCACGCTCTCTGCTCCAGTAAGGCTTTACAGCCTGAGGCACGGGACCTAGGGCCACGCTCAGGGAGAAGCGACTTGCTGGCAGGGGCTGGGGTTGGGGTGTTGTTGTTTGCTGGACACACACAAAGGTGGACACGTCCACTCAGGGTGTGTCCTGGGGAAGAGCAGAGGAAGCGCCATAACGGCAACACAAGACGGCAAATACAGCCACAGACGGCGACCTCTCAGGGCGTGTGTTCACTTCACTGCCCTCGAGCGGATGCTGGCGTCCAGCAACTCCACAGGGCGGGCTCGAACTGCCCCTGTGGGTTTCCAAGACTGTAACTCTGGATGGGAAGCAGAAAGCTTCGTCTTTCTGCCGAGGAGAGGTGGCCTGGATGTGCTGATCCTGCATCGGGGGACCCGGCCATCTTGCTTTTAACAACACTGTACCATCAGGGCCCCGTCCAGGGCTCCGGGGGGGTGGGGCACTGTTGGGGAGGGAGCAAGGAAAGAAAGACGTGAAAATACAGTCTGTACACAGTCAGACAGGAAGGAGAGAACAGGGCCGGAGGGAGGGAAGATTGTTGGCAGAGGAGCCAGGGAAGACAGTTCTGGCAGGGCGGTGTTTGAACTGGCCAGAGATGTCACTAAGGCAGCTGACCAGAGGTGTGACCTGCCCTGGACGCTAAGCAGTTTCCAATGGCAGCTGTGGGAAACACACACAACAAGGGAAACCTACTCTCGACCCTCTTGGTAGTTTCAGAAGCTGAACCTTTACAGGAGCGGACAGTCTCAGCCCTCTGCCCTGGAGTGGCTGCCGGGTTTGAACTGCTGACCTATCCAGTTAACAGGACAACGCTTACCTGACGTCACTGGGGCTCCCAGGGCACAGAGAAGCAACGTTGACACTAGCCTGGGGGCGGCTGCGGGGGAGTCAACAAAACGGAGACTAATAAAAGGAGGAGTGTGCTTGCCCTTTTCTGAGCCTGTGCCTCTAGAGCAGCCCTCTGCAGGACGTCATAGGGGAGAGGAAGAGTCCATGCTTGGGACTTCCGGCTTCCAGGACAGTCGGATAACAAGAATTTGTGGATTTAACCCTTTTGCGGCTGCTGGCACACAGAAGCTTCAGTGCCATCTCCCTCCTCTCTGACCGCCTATGGCTCCGACCGACACTGGGGTTGTGTCACTGCCTAACTCGGAAGGAAATGGGTAGGCACCAGCTGGCTGCCCTGAGATCCTGACAGGACATGGTGACTCCCCCGAAGTGAAATCTCGGGGGATTTTTGTCTCTGTGGGCTTCTGGACAGTGAGGTATGGCTGGTGAGTATATTTCCTAGTCCCTCGTGCGGTTTTTACATTCTTCAGCATTTGTATCAAAAACTCCTGGTCAAAAGGGGGGGGGGAATGCAGAACAAAAATTTCCAACTTTCTTGGATTCCAGACTGGAGCCATCCGGGGAAATGAGTCCCTGAAACTATTGCCCTGAGGTGATCTTTAAGCCCTCCACCTAAATTATCCCCTGAAGTCTTCTTAAAACCAAGAGATGGCGTAGCGTAATTTAGGGGTGTGTGTGTGTGTGTGTGTGTGTGTGTGTGTGTGTGTGTGTGTGTGTCTCGTCTGCCTTGAGCATTGTGTTCTTTCAAGAACGATTTAGCTGGGATCAAACTGACTACAGCAACTTGGAAGGTTGGGAACCGGGGGGTGGGGGGGAACCAACAGACACAGGGCCTGGGGGGAATAAATAATTTATTGGAATCGGATGAATAAATACTTGGCGGGAGGGATTACAAATACCTGTAAAAATCATAGACCTTTATACTGTACACAAACAGGGGAGGAGCCCGGGCCGCGGGCTC